>JAKNSH010173354.1:0-12273 GCA_027790015.1 Cymbopogon flexuosus | reverse complement strand
CCCTTGGTCTTCTCTTCCTGTCGTGCGAAACCGTGCACCCAAACCCTAACTTACTATTTGTAGTCGGATCTGACCTAACTGCAAGTATATCTGCGTGTATTTTGGCTGCTAACTTC
Source organism: Cymbopogon flexuosus (assembly GCA_027790015.1). Lineage (NCBI taxonomy): Eukaryota > Viridiplantae > Streptophyta > Magnoliopsida > Poales > Poaceae > Cymbopogon > Cymbopogon flexuosus. The sequence goes on along the minus strand of JAKNSH010173354.1, from coordinate 12,157 downwards.
GATTGCTTTGCGAAAATATAGGGTGTGCAACTGTGCATGTGTACACCAATGTCCTATACTGGGTCCGCCCATTCTGGTATTGCGGTTTATCTAGGGCCTGGCCTGGCATGCTGACCTGAGTTGGATAGCTGATCCATTTATTTTTATATACTGCGTCGACCTATGGTTTAGGGTGAAGTTTTGCAGCTGATCAATCAATAGCTGGATTGATTGAGCCAATGTCTGCACTTGATGTTGTCGGTTTTACTAGTTGCCATAACGGTGGAGGAGCTGGAAGTTGTTTCGTTATCTAGAGAATAGGATTGATAGTAGCCCTTGAGCTGATGTGTTATGCGATGAAGCAATGTGCCTTGTTTGAGGCTCGTAGTTATCGGTTTCCTGTTATTATGTGGATTATGCCAGATTTGTCGTTACATTGATTGTCTTGTTGGTCTGTGTGAAGTGATGACATACATGTGCGATGTATGATTAATTCTTTTTAAAATCATACCTTTTCATTGTGTCTTAATGATTCCTTGTTTGATTATTGTCAATAATGAACTGACTTTTCTTGATCAAATCAACAACTGTTTTGCATGAAAAACAATGTATTTTGTTGAAGAAGCATTTTCTTTTTGACTAGCAAGTTCTGATGAGATAGGTCAGAAGTGCCATCTGTTGCTATCCTGTTAATCAAATAATCCTGTGTGTGGGAAGGTGTTGTTTGTGTCGTGTTCTTCACTTAGTTACAGAGGTGCAATAGATTAGCACACCAAGTTTCTGAGTTGCAGTTATTTTGTAAAAGTTTTTTTTTAATGTTTGATTAGATATGTCATCATGGTTCACAAATATGAGGATGAAATGGACAAATCTAATAACCTCTCATGCACCTATAGCAGGAAAGAAAAGTTCCATTGGTATAATTTGTATTGTAACAAATACTATTTTGATGAACCAAATTTGACATGTCATTAGACCTGTTACTATTACTACTGAAGCCTTTACCATCATTCCATCCTTTTATATATATCCTTTCGTTGGATGGTTGGTCTTACAGACATGAATTAATAAGCTAAATTGCTTTATTATTGTGTCTTGTATTTCTATGCATGGTTAAGGGTGAGGCGTGGTGACCCATCCCCTTCTAGACGCCTAGGTGAATTAGGCGCGCGGCAAGGCGACACAATACACATAGTCACATACCCTCACCTACATTAGAGCAGGACAAACATACATTGATACATATACCTTTTTGCTGCCAGTTTTAGAGCCTATGCACAAGCTGCCACCACCCACTAGCTAGAGCAGTTTATACCCTATCCAACTATCCAATCACAAGCAGCATACCACGTCAAAGGAGTATATCCAATCCAAGTCCAAGATCCAAGCAAGCACAAGCAGTATAATTCAGACTTCTGAACAGAGGAAGGAAAGGAGAAGAAGAGGTACTTGTGAGCCGATGTGAAGGGTCCTGGGCTGCTGGCAGGGAATCGAGCAGAGGAAGGAGACAATGAGTCCACGTAGAAGTGAAAGCAGGCATTAGTTGATGGCAGCTGTGGATCGGCGGGTGGTGGTTGGACCAGAGGCTGACGGAGCAGAGATTGGAGGCCCAAATCGGTGGAGGCTGTGGAGTCGCAGTAGGAGCCGCGAATCGGCAAAGCAGAAGGGGCCGGAGCGGCTGGATGAGGTGGACTTGCCACTGGAGGTGCTGCCGCCACCATCTTCTCTTCTCTTCCCTTCTCTCCTCTCTTTCCGTCCCCTTCTCGCAATTGGCAAGCTGCAGGGATACTGCACATTCTCGTGGGCCGCGCAATTAGCTCCCTCTCTTTTCCTCCGCGCATGGATCCTCATTTTCCCATGTGCACTTAGATCTATGGACTTTTCCTTGTATGTGCAGCTACCTTTTTTCTCACATGGCGGTGGTGCCGCACCTTGGCGACACCATATGCAGGGAGATTGCGGTGGGCACAACGTCTTGATTTGAAAAGCGCCCAGACGCCTAGGCAACGACTAGGTGATGCCTAAATAACCATGTATCTATGATCCAGCCTACCCCAACTTGCTTGGAACTACTGGTCTGTTTGGTTGCTTGTCTTAGGGACTAGCCACGCCAGGCCTAAGTCAGGCCAGTCTGACCAGGTTGGAGCAAGCATTTTGCTCAGTGGTTGGTTTGCCTACAGAGACTAGCCTGTATTCCAAACGTTGTGTTTGGTTGTCTAGCTTGTATTGGATATGTTCTATTGTGGTGAGTTTATTTGGATCACCTATGCCTCACCAGAACCACCATCTCCACTTTGTTTCTCTCTATTTCTTTCCCCAAATCTGCAGCTCAAGATTCTCATAGAAGGATTCCAAGTAAACTGATTGTTCTGCAGTAGCAGTAAAATTCAAGTGATGGTAGCACCAAACAACTCAGATCAGATCACCCAACATGGAATTGAATATGATTTGATATCAGAAACCAGTAAACCACCTGTCAATTCAGTGCATGTCTCGGGTTCTAAAAACTAATTAGCAGAAGCAATCTGATCTAAATACACTTGCTTGTAGCAAACCACTGCATTTCCAATGATTCTTTCTGGTAGTGGGAGAACCTGAACTTGGGTCAATGTCGTGGAGGTGGACCTGTGTCATGGGGCGTGGCAGGCTGGTGGCAGTGAGGAAGAGCTCAAAGCCTTTTTGGGCCTGTTGACACTGTGAAGTTGCATTTTACAAGCCTGTCCATGCTCTAATCCAGGCAACCAAACATATCCGAAAAGGCCTTGTTGTTGTATCCGTGCTCCATTGAATTGAACCTCATGTGTTACAATTGTATTTGCTTATACTCGATACAAGTTTTGTTCCCTTTTTATTTGGTGTAGGATGTGAAGGGGGCTGGGGAAGGTTTAAAACCCAACAAAACTAATAATAGAAAAATTGAAACCACCAAGAAAAATTGGAACCGCCAAGTTCAAATCTAGGTGCACCTGGGAGATATTACAATGAATTTTTCATTAAGTGATTTCCTGGATGATAGAGGTACTCTACTTGTGATCTTATGAAAAGGGAAAAAAAAGATATCCTTGAGGTGAGATACAGCTGCATGGATAAGTAACGAATGTTGGAACATACTTGGAGTAGTTTGACAATAGAATATACCCGAGTAGCAAATCTTCTCTGGAGATTTCTCAGATGTAATGTTTTCAAGTATTAAATTTTGGGTCTTATATTTTGACCATGCATGCGTCCTCTAGGTTTTTGTGGAGTGACTGCTGCTGAGAAGAAACCGATGATGCAGTCTCGTGATGTTGATAAATATTTAAGCAAAGCGGACAACACTAACCATGTGCTCATGAACTCTGATGATGCTTCTATAATTGGTGGTCGCTGCTTGCATGGTGTGCGTGGCTTGGGGACTCAGCTAGATTCTTATGCTCAGAGGTATGTTCTACTGTAATTATTAGGAGTTTGAACCGTTGAACAAAATTTTCGGGTATCGTTTTCTTTGATGAACGGCCTATTGTTTTTTCCTGTTATACATACTTAAAATGATCAGATCTGGACCTACTCACTTATTCATTTCATAACAAAAGATTGAGTAGCTCATCCCCTGGTGAAAGTCTGGACAACAAAATCAGAAGGCCCTCCAAATTATGTACCTTCGATGCTCAAGGCCGGTGCAAGAAAGGAAGGAGTTGCATCTCTCCTCATGAAAGAGAGGGACTTGGTTCTGCAAAGGCTGGTCTGCTCACACCAACTGGTTCTGGAAATCATAGAGGTATGAGCTTCCTAACTCAGGCAATCTGTGAGCAACAGCTTGCTATCACAGAATGACAGAACCTACTTCTTATTGCTCCCTGCTGTGCATAGGTATTGAAGAAGGGTCTCAAGTGCAACATAAATCTGACTTGAAAGTTCCTCAGTTCAAGGATTCAGTGGGTTTATCAAATGATGAAAGGTACCGGAATCTTATTTATGCATTTGGCAAAGATAATCAGATGTCGGCACATCCTTCTGGTAAACACGGCTCTCCCAATCCTGGGATTTCACAAAGGATGCCTGTCAGCATTGGTGATTCGTTGACTGAAAAGCCTACTGCTCGTGCAAATGAGCTGGCACAGAATCCAGTAGTTCATGAGAAGAATAACAAACATTTCATGGGACAGCATATTGGTTTGGTCGCTGAAAACTATTTGGATGCTAGAGGTACCTATCCAAGATTAGATGAAGCTAACTTTCAATTTGGCATGGACAAGGGAAGCAGTGTTAGTGATTTCCATGTCTCAAGAACTTACCTTCCAGACTATCCATATCAATCGTTTGGCTTGTCTGTTTCATCTGATCCTCTCCAACTTGGTGAGAAGCTGTCAGCATATGGTGGAGCGACAAAGACTATTCCTAACATACATCAGAAGGAACATCACTCATTCCATGCTTCATACAGCTCACGTAGCTTAACAGGATCCAGAAATCCTTGCTTTGCTACCTCTGAACGTTCTTTTGGTAGCCCATCTCTTCTAGCAACTTCTCATCTTGGAATACAGTCCCATCATCTGTCCACATCTGATATTGAGAAGACTGATCTCCATAGGTACCTTGATGTTGGAAAGGGCTGTGGTACTTCTAGTTCTGGACCTGCATTGCTTGTGGGCAGTGAACCTGCACCTTCTATAATGCCAGTGGGGTCCCACTCTCCAATTAGGGATGAGGTCTGGGAAACATCAGTGCCTTTTGTACCTTCATTTAGTTTTCCTGATAATACAACACCTTCAAAAAGTCAATATGACCCGTTTGTTGACTATGTTGAACCTCCTAAAGTTGGGAATACAAATAATCTCAAACCCTCCAATGTATCCAGCAACATTTCAAGTCAGCATACAAATCAGTATGCAAATGCACCTGCTTGCTTGATCGCTCATGATAGAGGAGGCAGCTCTAGCCTGGATGATACTATCAAGGTGAAAGCTTATGACAGAAAAAAGGATGCAGTTTATAACAATGAGAAAACAAGGGACTTCCGCTTTCATTTGGCAGAACATATAAAGGAGTTGGTCAAACCAATATGGAAAAAAGGCAATCTGAGTAAAGATGCTCATAAACTGGTAGTGAAAAAATCTGTCGAGAAGGTTGTGGACTCGATTGAGCCAAATCAAGTACCAACTACTGAAGAGTTGATTACCCAGTACATAGCCACCTGTGGACCAAAGATAGAAAAACTTGTGAAGGTAAATATCTCGCATGTCCAGTTTAATGCAAGCAATCAGCTCTCACATTATTTTACTTCTCTATTCAATCACAGGCATATGTTGATAGGCACAGAACAACATGTCATCCAACCTTCAAGTACAGCGGCACTGAGATGGGAGCTTGAGCTTAATGGTGATGACAACTTGAGCTTTATGTCGTACCAATCTGGTTAGCCTTCATTTGTAGGCCCAGCAAGTTAATTTTGGTATGGCAGTCGTTTCTAAATAATATATTTTGTAGCTTAAACCTGGTTGGTTCTTCAGACTTCAATCTGAATCTGAACTCCCTTAGAGTAAATGGAGATGGTAGATTTTAGTTTATGTTTGCATGTTAAATGTGATGGCATCTAATGCAGCCAAGAACAAGCTTAACTGGTTATCAAATGTGTGTTAAAGAATGATGCTTAGTCGTTTCTCCTCCTGTGGTTGGTGTACTGTTTGTCCCGTTTGTTTTATGCTTTCTATAAGTTGAGAAGTGCTCTCTTTTATTCAGTGTTAGTGTTTGAATATAAGACACGTTCTTAAAGTGTGTCTTCATAGTATAGTCAACTACAATTTACTAGTAGATGTCATATAGTTCAATACCATGGCAAGAAAGACTACTAGGGGTGTGAGGATATATTATTAATTTTCTTAGTACATGTGCACTAATATAGAATGCCACCTTTGGGATAGCTTAACTACAACCTTTTCGGTGGTTAGTATAAAAAAAGGCCAGGGAAGACCAATACTTTGATATGGAGCACTATTGCAAGAGAGTGAACACACATTAGTAATAAATATTCAGCCTCATTGTGGGACACTGGGACCCTACTCAAACATATGATTGTGACCTTTGTGGTAGAAGTCCTTGTCATGTCACAAGTAATTGAGATCATTGTTCAACTCTTTGTATTGCCGTTGCATTAGTTTGTTTGGTCGCTCCTTTTTTCCTTTCATATTGCCTCTGCTCGGGCGTGGTTATCGATGCCCCTATCCTCTACTTAGTAGAAAAAGGACCACAACCCATGGCACTAGCAAGGCATCGCGGGTGAGTAGCCTACATCTTCAGGAGCCTGCATCGTCTAGAAGGGGGAGTCATTTCTCCCATTTCTTGAAGATGACAGTTGGTTTGCTGGTTCCAAATCATTGAGGCGCCAAGAATGACGCAAAATTCCTTGTGCATGACTATTGCAACATATCCTTCCATTCGCCTGTAATGAGAAGGGGGATGGTCGGATGGGGGAATTCTTGAGGATGCCCAAAAATGACCACAACCTAAGGCTCTAGCCAGGCATCACAAGTGAGTAGCCTGCATCATCTAGAATGGGGAGCTGTTCTTGAAGATGAGAGTGGTATGCTGGTTCCAAATCATCGAGGCGTCGAGAATGACTCGAAATTCATTGCGCATCATCGAGGCGACGAGAATGACTCGAAATTTCTTGCGCATGGCTATGCAACGTGGCCTTCCATCCTACCTGATCTTTGAGGATGACGAGGGAGTTGAAATTCATTGCGCTGTTGCCACCAAAGTATAGAGCATTTCCATGGCTCTTCGCTCTTGTGCTTATGGCGCGGTGCGGAGTTTGATCCCAATATGAATTGGAGTATGTATTGTTTATGTATTGTTTTTGTGGTGTGCTACTCGTGTTTGTACAAGTTATAGTAGCGCGTATGCTCCCAAGATGAATTGGAGCACATGACAATTGATAAATCTCCATGCCTTCTATGCCTATGCAAGTCAAAGCATTGTGCATCTAACCATGATATTCTTCAATGAATTAGAAGACATGACATAATCGTTGGATAACTCTAGCCGTGATTCATCCAAGTAACTGCGCAACAAGTTGTACATCCTGTTGCAACGTACGAGCATGTTTGCTTCTATAATATTAAAGTATGGAGAGGGAGAGCCCCCCTTTCTTGCCTCTCTTGTACATGTGCAAGTTAGAGCAACATGAGCCCTGGGAAGGAGTCTGAATCCGCATGATGCAAGCAATCCAGGTATGGCACTCTATCAAACTCCAAAAAAAAAAAAAAAACAATGCATGACATGATCCTTGAATAAATCTCCAAGCCGCAAGGAGATTGCACGATAAGCTATACGCCTCGTTTCACAATGGATCCTTCCGCTCTATCCCTTCAGTTCGCGGAAAGTTCTGTTAGGGCTATGTACTAGCCCTTGCGTGCGATACGGGTGAAGAGCTTGTGCAAAAACTATATTGCGAAGACGTAGGGCTCAAGCAGTGTTGGACATGCAATGACTCGCCAAGAAAAAATGGAATACATATTGTTTTATGGTGTGACATTGAAATCCAAGACGAATCGTAACTCATGACACAATGTGTGACACTGAATCCCAAGATGAATCGTAACACATGACACAATCGATAAATCTTTCAAGCCTCATGTGGCCAGTTGAGCATTTGAGTTAAAGCAACATTCTTCCAAGCACGATACAAAGTTTTATTCCTTGACGAATTAGAACATATGACATGATCGTTGGATAAATCTTCGAGCCACAAGTTGTCCAATTGACTGCACTCCAAGCTATTCGTCCCGTAGCAACGCACGGGCATGATTGCCCGCATAATATCGAAGTACACAATGTTTCGATAGTCCGTTGCTCTCGTAGGCATGCGAGTTAAAGTAGCGTGAGTCCAGACATTGCGTGGAGTTTTCGATCCCAAGACGGATTTAAACACATGGCATTATCAAGACGCAAAGCGCTTGCATGATCTGTTACTCGGATTCCACGATCTTTGAATGGTCCGTTACCCACTTGGATTCCGCGATCTTTGAATGGATCTCCAAAGCCGCAAAGTGCTCGCATGATAAGCTATTCTATGTCCCATGGCAACGCTGGCCATGTTTGCTAGTTCCATCACAATCCATCCTTTCGCGATATCCCTCTAGACTGCTAAAACTTTTGGTAGGGTTGTGTTAGCTTTTGCGAGTGGTGGGTGAGGAGCTTGTGCCAAACTCTTGCGAAAACGCATGGTAGAAGTGAGTGTTGGACTTGTGATGACTCAGACCATAAGCAGGTGTTGGATGTATTCATCTTGTTGTTCACAAAGAGAGCATTGGTTCAAGACACGAACATGCGGTCATCGCTTTGAAGGTTTTTCATGTTGGTCACATTTCCACTTGATATGCTTTCAACTCTAAAGTTGTTCAAGGAGATTTCATTACTTTGTTCATTGTTGTGTGACCATGATGGCATCAAACATCTCTTATTTTTAGCTCATAAGTTGTGTGGCCATGGTGGCATAAGAACGTGCTCCACCACTAGCAACCCCATACTATAACAATATAAACTTTCTCTGCCTAGATCCCACATTGCCTTTTGAACCATTTACTTCACACATTAGCTTGAAATGGTTGATGGTCAAAGAACAAGGAATTGGAAGCAACAATGGAAAAAATAGTGCGATGATGGTGTAGAGGAAAAATGATTTTCCCAAAATATAAAATGGTGCTCTAAGTTTGAGAATCTATGTTTCAACCTAGGTAGACAGTGCACTCACATTCGTCTACTACTAAACGAATTAGGTTTTGGTTCTTCTATAGTGTGCAATGGTACTCCAATGAAAATTCAAGCCTAACTTAGGTTGGCTACTCCACCTAGCCATGCTAGCCATCCAAGTCTTTGCTTGATCCCAACGTATGTGAAAGTTAATGTCATATAGACTTTATGTAGTTAAAGGAAGAACATATGGTCATTGGTGTGCCATCCACATCAGTCGATGCTTAGTACAAGGTGGTAAGGTCCATGGTTGCATTCCTTCTACTGCCTTCTTACTTATCTCATTCAATAAACATTGTAAATATTGATCATGGCTTTGGCATCTCTCTCCAAGCTATGTAGGCTAGTGCTTGGCTTCCTTGAGGACCCATGGTTTATGATGACAAACATTTGGATGTACTCTCTCGTCTTTTGAAGGCTAAACAAGGGTCATAAATCGACTCATGATCAAGACGACACATCATCTTAACGTTTCTTGACTCCAAGGGAATCACACCTTGAAGCTCCCAAAGACTTAATCATTGATAGTATGGTCCTCTATGGTCTCATAGACTTGTGATAGGTCCTAGAGGAGGGATAAGAGGTGCTTACCAACAAAGTGGAACAAGTCGTTGATCTAGAGACTATAGTTTATTGACTATTTTATCCTTGGTAAACCCTAATCGACTTCATTGATCTTGAGACCATCTTTTGTACAAGATAATGTCCACTATACCCTAGGTAGCCCTCTCAAAAGTGCAATTGATTAATGTACAACACAATTAACTTCCCAAGGGCACCTCGGGAAGGATATTTTGGTATCATGGAGATTTGGCTTATTGATTGGAAGTATTGGTATCATGGAGATTTGGCTTATTGATTGGAAGTATTTTGCCATGCAGCTTCAAATCACGTCTTATTTCATATCATGGATGTCGAGGCCATAAAGTGGACTATTGTCCATTCCTTTATGGCTTTACGTGACTGATTCTATGAGTGTGTTATGCCTTATTGTCACTATGCATGTCTAGTGTACATGTGGATGCTATCATCAAGGGATCTCTTTGGACTATGTTCATCTATGACTAATGCTACTTATAACAACCACACCAGAACATAGGAATCTTTATTTCCACCCTATTTTTGTCAGACATGTGGGTCATCTGTTACTATCCTAATAACTCAAGTTATTAAAGTTTGGTTGCATGAGTTATCTTTATTGGATAAGGTTGATTATTAGAGGTAAGAATTATTTATTGTTATAAAATGCCTCTTGGTCTTGCGAATAGGCCTCTTGTTGATTGGGCAATGAATACTTAAATGTTGTTCCATTGTGTTAACACTAGAATAAGGGTTTACCACTCTTGTCTAGCTCGTTACCCTACCGCAAGGAATTCCATGCTCACAAGAAAATCATCACGATGAACTGGACAATTGATTGTCAATTGCATTTTGATATGTCAAAGGTTGAAATTTGGAGTTTCCAATGCCAATAAAGGATTTATTTGGAGTTTTAATGGAGTGCTTATTTGGAGTCATATTATTAGCTCTTACTCTTCTAAATCACTACAGTGGAGTGCTTGTTTGGAGTTTCCAATGTCAATAAGTTTTGCCTCTTGGGGTCCGTTTGGATGTAGATATTGGAGACTCTGGAATTGAATTGGTACCAATACCAAATCTAGCTAGTATTGGAAATGGACTCAATACCAAATCTGCTCGTTTGGATGCAGATGAATTTGCTAGCCGGAATCAAGTGACAAATCAAATACCTTTCTCTGTTTGGATGTACACCTCGATGAATTGACTGTCTTCTTCCCTGATCCCTACAACTCGCACGATGGCTCACCTGCAGGTGGAGGCGGAGTCGGCCCCGGCATCGGCCCCGGCCTCAGGTTCGGGCGCTCATGTGGAGGCGGAGGCATCCCGCCCCGACATCGACTTCGAGCGCGCGGGTGCAGGCGGAGGCAGCATTGGTCCCGGTCCTAACGAGCTGTGGTACGGAGACAACCCCGGCCTCGGGCGCGACGAGGTCTGGCGCAGAGGTGGCCCCGCCATCGGTCGCGACGAGCTTGAGGCTGGAGCTCGAGATTGGAGGCGGCCCGGCCTCAGTCGTGACGAGCTCGAGCGAGGATGCGGAGGCGACCATAGCTCTGGATCTTGCCCCGACAGTTGTGGTTGTGTGCCGCGCCACTGTGGAGTCGCCGGCCATGGAGAACATGAAGCGGACCTTGTGCCGCCGGCCATGGGGAAGAAGAAGGGGAGATGCGAGGCCGGCTACGGAGAAGGAGAGGTTGAAGGCCATCCCTGGGGAAGAAGGGACGGAGGTGCGCCGCCGGCCATGGGAAAGAAGGGGAGGTGCGCCGCCGGGAGGAAAGCAGTAGCAGGCCGGCCGGAGTCGGAGGAGTTGAGGACGAATTCCAGCCAATACAGAGGTGGGGAGCTTCGTATTGGAGATGTGGGAGCATAGCCTTGGTGAATACCGGTTGGCATTGAGGAGACTATGTCCATGTTGTTTATTTCTTGAGCCTTTTACTCCTATGCCATTAAAAAAGATCGACTGATCATCCATGTCCCTGGAAGTTGGGGTCTCACGCTCTTGTTCTTGGGTCTGGAAAGTTTTCTCTCTTACGCCATTCCGTCCGTTTCCAGCACTAACGGTGTGAAATGTGGGTGGCAAAAGACTTAAATGCCCATGAGAAATTTGTTTCTCCTGTGCCACTGACCACGGCGCGCGAAGCTCGGTGCGGCGGGAGCGGTCTTCCATCTCGGTCATCCCCAACCTCCCGTCGCTGCCGCCACCGCGCGTGCGGAGCTCATGGTGGGGCGCGTGCGGAGTCCGAGCTCGTGGCGGCAGACGTAGAGCGCAGCGCGGCGGGCGGCAGACCGCGCGCGCGCCGAGCTCGCGGCGTCGCAGGCGGAGCGCATGGCGGCGGAGGCGGATGTGGAGGCGCGCGGCAGCGCGGCTGGACGGCGTTCACGACGCCGCACACCGGCGGCCGCTTGGGCATGCTTCTGCGGTAGCGCGGCGCGCATCCGGTCCCCGTGCCTACCATCGTCGTCCACACGCACGACTCCTACCGCCTCCGCCCCTTTCTCCCGCCCGGCGCCCTGGAGCCCTTCGCCGCACTCGTGTTCACCTCCTGCTCCGGCATCTCCGCCTTCACCCGCGCCCTCTCGTCCTCCTCCTCTCACCGCCCCTCTCCGCGACGCCGGGACGACGAGGGTATCCGTGCTCGTCCCCGACGTGCCCACCCCGGCCGGCCTCGTGGAGGCGCTGGGCCGAGGGTCCGGCCGCCGCGTGCTCTGCCCCGTCCCTGATGTCGTCGGCCTCCAGACTGCGCGCACGCCGAGCTCACGGCGGCGGACGCGGAGCGCAGGAGCGGCGGCGCGATGGTGCGGCGGGTGCGACGGCCCAGGTGGGATCGTCGTCCAGGGCGCAGGTGGGCTCGTCGAGCAGCAGGACGCGACG
>JAKNSH010173348.1:0-10647 GCA_027790015.1 Cymbopogon flexuosus | reverse complement strand
GTGCGAAGGTTGGTGGCGAGCGTGGTGATGCGGATGCCGAATTCGTTCACGGTCTCCCCTTCCTTGAAGGAGAGAGCGCCGAACTCTCGGCGAAGTTGCTGCGCGCTTGCGTCGCGCGCGCGTTCGTCGCCGATCCGCAGGTTCTTGACTGCATCCCATGCATCCTTCACGTTGCCCTTTGTGGTGAGGGAGCTCCAGAGCTTGGATGGCACCGAACGTAGGAGCCCTGCCATCGCTTGCCGATCGTTGTGGTACTCTTCATCGTCAGGGTCGTCGGAGATGCCATCCTGGACGGCGTCCCAGACTCGAAGGGTCTGGAAGTTTACCTCCATGACCAGCGCCCATTCTGGATAGTTAGTCCGGGTCAGCATCGGCCACGCGATGTTTGCGGACGGCCTCTCGATGACGCGCTCGATGACGCGCGAACCATCCCGGTTGCGCGAGCGGCGGCCTCCTGAGCGACCTCGGCGACGTGGCGGCGAACGCGACGGCTGGGGCTTCTTGTCATCATCGCCACCACCAGTCTGCAGCTTCTTGGAAGGCGACTGTGATCCCATGGCGATGGCAAAACTCGGCTCCGATACCAATTGACAGAATTCCGATCACGACGAGAGGAATGAACACACGCGAACACAAATGGACACACGTATTTGGTGCTGCGAAGCGGCAGCGTTTTCTGTTGATTGCATTCACTATATAAAGGAATTACATGCATCGAAACAAGGAAACAAATGAGCCTGCCAATCCCGGCATACTCGTGATAGATGGTTGCCATCCCAACCACCTGGGCCATGCCGCAATCTTTGGCTTGCCTCTAATGGCGCTAGCCGCCTGCTACCTTCTACAATTAGCTTGCTCAGAGCTCAACTAACATGGGCGCCCTCGCACCGCCGCTGGGAGAGCAAGAGGGAGATGGAAAAGGTGACAGGACGCCGAGAACGCGCCACCCGCCCCGCGCCGCGCCTCACGCCGGAGCCCGCTCCGCCGGCGCCCCATGCCTCCTATCTTCCTCTCCTGCTCTCCCTCTACTCCATCCGTCTCTTCCTGTACCCTCTCCCAGACTCTCCCCTTCTCTCTCTTTTGCTTGACCGCACGAGAGGATGAGGACGGGCGTGGACGAAGGCTGACGGGTGAAGGCATCCAGGAAAGGAACCCACGCGGCAGCTGCAGCACAGCAGCAGTCCCACCCCTCTCCTCTTTCTATCCATGAACTCGGTCCGCGTAAACCAAAGGCAGAAAGAGGGAAAGTCCACAGATCGGCGTACGAGTCCACAGCCCAATCCGATGCCTGCTCTCGAAGCTACGGTCTCTGTTCATTCAGTTACGAAAAATGGGTTCCAGCTACGAAGCTACTGACTCCCTGAATACTGGCTCTGTTCGGCTGGCTGGTCGGCTGGCTGGTCTCGGCTGGTCGGCGCGCGCAGTTTTCCAGTCGCTACAGTATTTTGCCTCGCCGCTACAGTGTTTTTCCACCTCAAGCCAGCCGAGACCAGCCAGCCGAACAGAGCCACTGTTGCTAGGATCTAGAAAAGTCCGGGGTCCTAGCTGAAAATTAGATATAACTTTTAAAATTGCATAATACTCTCTTCGTCCAACAAAAACATGTAATTCTAGCATAGTATCATGTTTTAGTACATAAAGGTTGACCAATTATAGATAAAACTATAAATATTTATAATATCAAATAAACATTATTAGATTAATTTTGAAGCGTATTATTCAATGAAAATTTCTTCAAACATGAACTACTTAGTGATATCTAAGACCATTGGTGTGGGGCATATAAGATAAAAAGAATTGGTGTGACAAGTGGTTGCACCCCCTTCATCAGATAGGAAGAACCGTGTATCCTTGCAAAAATAGAGAGATAGAAATGAATAAAGAGCGGTATATATATTTTTATGTTTATTACTAGGAGTAAATAATGAAAATCATAAAATAGAAAAACAATTTGTTTTGGAATCCTAATAAACAGATCCATGCGGTCGATCCATAATAGAACATGTTTTACTATAAGGTATTTCTCCCTATGTTTTTTAGGGGTAAATATAAAAACAAATAAAAACCATAAAATAGAAACTCCAGTTGTTCAGAACTGCTCATGAGAAAATATTATCATAGTTATGTACTACTAAATTTCATGGTTCAAGGTCGAGTTCTCCTCATTTCAAAATTACATTAGGCTTTTGGTTACTTATGGTGCTCACTCCTTAAAAAGTAATTTTACCCCTTCTTTCTCCTCTAAAATATGTAGCCAAAAAATGTGAAAGTTTCATGCTAATAACAAAAGTAAAATATTATTTATACCTTCAAAATAATGGGGTGTCCAAAATATATGCAAGTGCAACAACAGTTATTATATCATAACAAATAGACCCTATTGTTGTTGTAAGGCTACAAATAACTGGAGCTTATGTAAAATTAAGTGCAGCAACAGCTATTATCATCACAAATAGATCCTATTCACGATTGAGGTTGTGTATTCTATTCGCTGGTTCAATCCTTGCCAAGGCGGGCGCAGCGGAGCGCGCCCACCATTCTAGTGTTTAAATACACAAGATGCATCTACTTAACCAAGAAATTGGCGGGTTTGGGAGTGAGGACAAATTGGTGGGTTTGGACAACTTGTGTGGCAGTTAGATGCCAATGAACTGATTCGCGGGTTTGGCCAATTTGTCATGTTTAAATACTACCACAGTTTGTCCTCACTCTCACCTTCCCTCTACTTAAACCCGCCAAACCCCTTCACAGGCATCACACATCACAGGAAACAAGAAGCCGTGTAAAGGGGTGCACACACACAGCACTGAGCACTGCACTGCAGTTCTCCATGGGCGCCGTCAAGCAAGAGGTTGAGGATGTGTACGCAGCCACTGCGGTATCACGCCACTGCTACGGCTCCAAGGGCAAGAAGCAAGAACGTGCCATGGCGACGGAAGTAGAGGAAGAGGGAGAGGGGGAGCTCATCCCCGGGCTGCCCGACGACGTGGCCATGGAGTGCCTGGCGCGGGTGCCGAGCCGGTCGCACGGGCGCATGCGCCGCGTGTGCCGCGGATGGCGCGGCACCGTCGGGTCACCCGAGTTCCGGCGGCGCCGGAGAGCCGCCGGAGCCTCGGAGGACATCGTGTTCCTCGTCCAGGCCGCGCCCGCGCGCGGCGATGGAAAAGGGTCAACGCCGGAATGCGCGCTGGTGGCGGCGAACCTCACCACCGGCGAGTGGAGGCGTGTGGAAGGGCACGCCGACGTCTGGGGACCCGTCCCACTCTTCGCACAGTGCGCGGCCGCCGGCGACGGGCGGCATGTCGCCGTCGTTGGAGGCTGGGACCCGGACACGCTCCGCCCGACCAGCGACGTCCGGTTGCTGGACGTCCCCGCTGGCACGTGGTGGCGGGGGCAGAAGATGCCGGACAGCCGGAGCTTCTTCGGGTGCGCTGGCGGTGACGGCGACGTCTACATCGCCGGCGGGCACGACGAGTGCAAGAACGCGCTCCGCTCCGCCTACGCGTACAGCGTCGCGGCGCACGCCTGGCGCGCGCTCCCGGACATGTCCGAGGAGCGCGACGAGCCGCAGCTCGTGGCCGTGGCGACCCCGGGCCGCTTCCTCCTCGCCGCCGGCGGGTACCCGACCGAGGCCCAGGGCGCGTTCAGGAACACCGCCGAGCGCTACGAGGCCGCCGATGGCGACGCGTGGACCGGCGAGGGCGACGTGATCCCCGGCGGCGGCGACACGGCCGGGAAGACGTTCCTGGCGTCGGTGCGCGGGACGGTGTGGGCCGTCGGCGCCGGGAATGGCGGCGTGCGGGAGTGGGACGGCGCTGCGCGCGCGTGGAGGGACGTCGCCGCCGGGCCGCCGGGCATGAAGGCCTGCGTGAAGGCGGTTGGCGTTGGGCACGGCGGCGCCGTGTTCGTGTTCGGCACAGTGGCGGACGCGGCGGCGGAGGGGGAAGGCGTCCGGTACTCGGCGTGGGTGATGGAAGCGAGCGGCGGTGCATGGAAGCGAGTGCCCGTGCCGTCAGAGTTCGGCGGCTTCGTTTACTCTGCCGCGGCCGTGTCTATCTACTAGGTGTTTAGAGCTTTCTATTTTATTTTGCAAGTGGCGCTTAATCACACTTGTCATTTGGCGAAGCAAGTCTTGTTTTCTAATAGTCCGAGTGTCAGATCACAGTTTGAATGTTGTCTTGATTCAATTTTCCTGACAGTGCTCCTCATTCCATTTTTTTAAGCGCAAACAGCGTGCAGTTCCTAGGAAGAGGAAGGGGCGTCTGGTTGCCTGCCACTTCCAGGGAGCGCTGCTTCAAATGCAGGGTGTGCCATGTACTCCGAGTGAAGCCTAGCAAGCGTGGGGTAATTTGACTACGGCAAAGAAGCACGTTTCATTAGCAGTTCTTTGATTGGAAAAATGGAGAATGATTTGATTTACTGTGGTAAGAGGGAAGCGGTACCATGTCAATTTTAGTGCGTTCAATGCCTGCGTAAATCTGGGGTGCAAGGAACACATCTGTCTGCATGTGAAGGATAAATCAAAGAGTAAATTGCGCCCACCATACAACAACTTGCGACCTCACATTCCATAAATCGGTGGAAATTTAAATTAGAATCGTACATAGAACTAGAAAATAACATGCGGTAAAAGAACTAGAAAATAAAGGGTGAAATATGTCATGTATAGTTTTTTTTAAGATTTATATAGTACAATGCATACGCTGAATACGCACGACACTCACCTCTATTATAAACACATACACAAAACCTACCCCTATCACCACAGGCGTTTCATTGTCGACGAGAACGTCGCTCACCACTTAAAACATAGAGCTGAAAAATCCTAAAATAAATACAAAATAATACGAGCACCAGTGCCAAGTCGAGGACTTATCCCTGGTGGCAGGTTCCACCACAAAGAACCCAACTAACTAATCTATTATCAGTTCGCATATGTCATATATAGTTATGGGGGTATAAACCTGCGTATACCCTCATAACCATACATGGTCACTTGGCACGAGAGGTAGCCCAAACTATTATAGGAACAAGCCGCATGGACCACGACACTAGTCGACATGTCACATGGGTGTACGAGATTTGGTCAGATATGTTAAATATCGTATCCCAACAAGATACTTACCTTGTAAGGGCGGCCGCAACGGCAGAAGCAAATCGTCGGCTGCTGTGCTCGCTAGAAATAATAAAGGAAAAAAAGGAATCAGGACAGAGAAGACATGTCAGTGACTCAAGAAATATTGAAACCCGTGCGAGCTATACGATTGTTTCGACGCTAGCGATTTGATTTTTTACATCCTCTCTCCTTTTGATTGGATGAGCAGGTCCTCCTAGATAGCACCATGTCAGTCATTGGGGACGCCCTAACCGACCAGGACTAGATTCAACCGATCTGTAACTCTACCCCAAGCTATATAAGGCGGTTAGGGATCCCCTTCGATTTCATCTCATCATACAACAATACAATCCACGTATAGACGTAGGACATAGGGTATTACGCTAACTTTAGCGACCCGAACTTAGATAAACCCTTGTGTTGGTCTTGCATCATCATCCGATTTGTTGTCTCGCGCACCTCCTCTGATTCATCTACTCCCGTGGGCATATTCCTCGGTAAACTGCCGTTAATATTTTATCGATAATATAGTTATTAATATCAAGAGAGGATATAAAAGATCATCAACAACAACAACAACAACTTAGCATTTTGTCCCAAGCAAGTTGGGGTAGGCTAGATATGAAACCCAAAGATACAAGAAACACAAAGACACATAGAAGATCATGGCTCAGGCAAGTTTCAGAGAAAGATGAACAACAATTTTCGATCTATGGGTGTTTGCTGTTACACAACCACATTATTAACATGTACTTTTGCAAAATGTTCGAATAGTTCCTTATTTTTTGTATAACTTCCTAAAAGATATAAATGATCAATAAAGTTAAGTTTCTTATGTTATGATATGTTCTTCCTCTTTTTTTTATGTCTCTTTGTAAATATAAAGGGGCATAGTTTTGGATGCAAAGTTAAGTAAGCACTGGCAGACTAGTTAACCATTAAGTTTCTAACTTCTGCTGGTGTTTGCAATTGCAACAAGAGTCACTAAACTTCAGTTGATCTTTGCTACATAAGTTTCTCAGCACCTGTTTTGCTTCCTCCCCACTCCTCAGGCAAGGTGGGCAGAGCAATCCCAAGCGTCCGATGTTGGACACATGCCTCGGGATCAGATTGCTGTCTATGTCGGTACCTTGGCTAAGAGGCTTGCAACCAAACAGACCCTTAGAATAAAACCAATAAGTTGCACATAATCAAATTGATTTTTAGCCTTTTAGGGTCGCATGTATACTCAACAGCATGTGCCTATTTGACACAAAAGTGGCTTCATTATGAATTAAAATATGGAATATAAGTTTGCGGAGGACACAATTGGGCAGTTGAACCCACGTATTCAGTGATTACCATAGTAGATAAAGATATTGTTTTCATATAGAGAAGCACATTGGGATTTGAGTGTAGTTCCAGGTTTTGAGGGTGGTGGAACTGAACCCTTATGTTTCTTTCCGCCCTAAAAAGCAATCAGGCAAAAAGTATAGTAATGTAATAGAGCTCTTACCAAATTCTTCCCTCCCTGTTTCGTGATCTCATCAACTTTTATCATATGCAGCAGTATAAATACCTTCCTTGCTCACCACCAGCATAGTTGTTAATCACTCCCAAGAAAGGCGAACTTTGCTTTTCATTATACTTCTGTGCCAAAAGAGACTTGGTTAGCAAAGGTACTAATTCACAATTTCACACGGTAGGAAGTGCAGAATGACTAGTATGAGCTGATAGTCAATACGGTTTCTCATGGATATATATTCTCTTCAAAGGATAAATTTATTCGTGGATCATTGCATACACACATACACCAAATATAAGCTTATAGTCTACACACGACACTACTCTACTGTACATCATTACATGACACTTCTACTTGATTCCTACTACAACCCTTTATGACTAGGACTAACTAGAAAGATAACATTTCGAAGTTACTGCTTGGAGGTCCTCTTCTGGCATGTTACAACATAGTACACTTAATTGAGACAGTCGTTTGCCGACATCTGCTTTGTTGTGTTTCAGGACTTGTGTTTTCTGCATTGGGATCGGCATACCAAAGCATGATGATTCAAGAGATGGCTGACTACAACATCGCCTTCTAGGGTGGTCAATTTGTCCAGTAACGGACTATGACAGCAGCATCACCTTCCACTCCCAGAGCATGGCTAAGAAACCAGACAAAAATAATTTGCTCTGATCTATCCTGCCATGTTCCAGACCCAAAAAATTCTCTTCAGCATCAAGAGTGGTGGAAGGACCTGCAACACAGCAAACTGGTGCTCAGTTGTGGAAGAAGGCATGGATGTGACCCATGCACACTGCTCTATGATCAAGATGAGTTAGCTTGTTTCTCGAACGTTGTTGTAAAGAGAGGTTGTTACTGATTTCTGTGTCATATAAGATGGGCCTTTCGTCAACCCAATATGCCAATGGGTTTTAACTCAGGCAACTTCAGCCAGACAACAAACAAAGATGCTCAGGAAGACTTTGTTGTGAATACACTGCTGTCCAAAAAAAACGTCAGAGTTAAAGCAGCAAACTCAAGTCAGTTGCCTCAATTCTTTCGTTGAAAAAGTTGCACTTGAATCAAGATCACCAATTCGAGAGGAACAGCAAAAATTAGAATCAAGTTCAATGCAGTCTCTCCCGTTTATTTGATGCAATTGGAACTTACCTCCAGATGATACAAAACACAGACTGGAATCTTCAAAAGAACATCTTAGCGGGTTTGATTCCATCCCAAACCAGCACCATGTTTGTTGACCGTAGGCTGTATAGGTTCTACAATACCCTTTCTGCTTTTTCCAAGGGCCTCTCCCTAAAATTTTGAGAAAATGAAATAAATCAATGGGAACTCCACCTATTCAGAAGATCATAACCTGATAAAAGATCATTTATTTATGAAAAAATGGTCAATTTTGTTCACCAAAAAAATAGTTCTTAAATTCTTATTGCCACTGGTAGTAAATATAAATGAGCAGCATGAAAATAACATGTTACAAAATTACAAAAACTCACTGCAGATAATATAGGTAGCCTTTGTACTCGATGTATGTATCAAATTTCCATTTCCGTATGAACTGAGATTAGACAGACTTATTTTATAATACAAACAGATTAGAGACTAGGTGTCAGGCAAAATTAGCATGGAAAGAAAATTAAAAACAAACATCCTCACTATCCTGCAGATAGAGTGGCAAACACAACATTCACCAGGGTTCTAGAATGCAAAAAACTTTTACCAATACAGACAAAGCATAAACAAATAGACAGAGTATCAAACACATGCCTCATTCCAGCCCATGTTCTCCATTATTCTCTTAGCAGAAAGCAAGCCGCTGGAACGGAAATTCAAATCAACTGAGACAGTTCCCATTGAATCCATGTCCTCGATTGATTCCTTGTATTCATCGAAATTGCTGGTGTTACTCTGCTTCTGTCCAGGCCCTACCCCTATGCCACGATGTAGGATCCTTCTCTCAGCAGCTCTGTCCCTGTAAGGTTTTGTCTTTTGCTCCTGAAAATATATATAATAATATAAATCACAAAACTACAAACCACGAACACTGATTTTTATCTTTTTCCAATTATGGGTGAGAACTGAGAAATAGCCATACAGTGGAACAAATCGACAAATGCATTACTTTATTTTTGAGAAAAGAACATGGAATAATCTAACATCATTCATGAGCATTTCGATGCAGCATTAAAAAGTATAATGTTGACTTGCTGACATCTGATACCAAATAGTATGGAAACAATAAGAATTCAAAAACTAGTCAAGTAACTTATAAAAAACTGTGTCCCTATAAAGGAAATTTGGGCTTTATAACCACAAGCAAAAGCAACAATAAGGCACAAGTACAGCCCTCCAATCCCACTGTGTTCATATGTCCAACAGAAAAACATAGTTTGGGTTTATAGCCATGAGAATCAATAAGGCACAAATATAGCGCTCCAACAGAGTTCTTTTCAAACTAATACTGCCTAAACATTGATTGCAAAACTGAATCAGGCTGCATGATGTATGTTACTTCACACGAGACATCAACAGGAAGTGTTGCAGGACAAGAGTCGAGAAACCTGATAGTATCATTTCAATTCATAGGGAAATTTCTTGTGAAGACAAAAATAGTTAATGGTCTATCCAACCTACCTTGAGTTTGTGTCTAGACCTTCCACTATTGATTTAGATTATATCAGCTAATCATGAGACACAATAAACGATAACAATTGGATTCCAATTCAAACACATATGGTGCATAAAGTCCAATGATGAATTTATTGTCTGGAAAGTAAACATCTGCTAACAGTTTAGCAATATTTTAGCAAATCGTAATGCAAAATCATTTGAGCTTAACTTGCCATGGTATTAGCAGCTGAGACACCTCCCCCGGTACAAGATACATCAGTAAGAACTTCAGACTGGCACCTCGCAGTGGACTGCTTATTCAAATTAATATCAGGATTTGCATATATATCAGGAAACCCCCAATCTTTTGTTGGGTTGGAGGAGTCATATGTGGATAAAGAGGCTAAGTACTTTCTGCTAGGATTCCTTAGTCTGTACAGCTTCCCTGATAATAAGAAAAAATGAGTACTTGTAAGCAACCAGAAGCAATTAGAACTCTTAAAAATATAGCTCTCCTCAGATTCAGGGGGAAGGGGATTTCCCATTGGTCTATCCTAAGTGATGATATGTGTAGCAAAAGGTCAGTTGATATTAGTTTTGTGCATATTAGGAAGTAGAGTAAATTGCATTGTAGGTACCTAAACTATTTTGGTGTGTAACATTTGTGTACTCCAACTAAAAAACGTAACTTCTAGGTACTGGAACTATACTTACGTAACATCTGGGTACTCCAACTAAAAAACGTAACATCTAGGTACTGGAATTATACTTATTTTAACTTATGGGTACTGCAGCGAATGCCACCGCGATCAACGTGGGCGCTGTGCTGCTCAAAACTCCAGTACCCAGAACTTACGTAAGTATAGTTCTGGTACCTAGATGTTACGTTTTTAGTTAGAGTACCTAGATGTTACGTAAGTATAATTCCAGTATCTAGAAGTTACGTTTTTTAGTTGGAGTACCTAGATGTTACACACCGAATAGTTTAGATACCTACAGTACAATTTACTCACATGCATTACAGATCAAATCAATGTATATATTTGTTTGGTCCTGACACACGTAAGTGTCGAAGTAGTAATCACATGTGTATATGTAAATTAAATTTTTTACGTTGTAATGAAAATTATTTCAATATAAAATAAGTGTTCATCTCTATTAGTCATATCTTATGTTTTGAGTATCCTGTGTTACAATTCCTGCATTCCAAACACCTCAATCCAGATTTTCCGGTGTTTCTCCATTCCTATATTTTCCTACAATACCTACATCATATTCCTGCCCTTTTTTTCCTTTCCTCTGTTTTGAATTCCTTTTGTTCCAAACAAAAACTAGGGCCCTGTTTGGTTGGCAACCAATTTTTGCCAAACTAAATTAAGGCATGCTAAAATTATAGACATCGATTGGTTCATTG
>JAKNSH010173104.1:0-15997 GCA_027790015.1 Cymbopogon flexuosus | reverse complement strand
GAGGCGAGAGTATTCGTGCCTCCCGTCGCTCGTAGGCGTGGGTGGCATGGTGGATCTCCCGCTCCAAGCAGAGCTCTCATATGGTGATGGAGATCGATGCGGCGCCACTCGTCGTCGTTGTCGTTGTCGTCGTCTCCGTGTTTAGTAATTAACCGCGCGCCCTGGTGCACGCTGGCCGCTGGGCGGTCGTTGGTGCTCTGTGATCGCGCACGTGATGGTGAGATTAATGGGCTATTTAAGTAATCGGGAGGTGTTTTGTCTCCATCTTCCTCCACTAGCTTCAATCACCTCTCCAACAACGTCGGCAAAAATAATTTGAGTTTTGAATCGCTGTTATGAATTTATTATGGTGCCTATAAATCGGTCATTAAAATTGTTTTTATTTTTCCTAGAAAATTTATGCAATTATAAATCCTAATATAGATGTTAGTCTTAGAAAATTATAGAAATTTTATCTTAGCTATATTTTCCTAAAATCATGGTCTATATTATCTTATTGTGCATAAATTAAAATTATTTAAGCATTCTATGGACTCATCTTGCTTTTAATTTTGGTAGAAGATGATCTCGTATCTATTATAATTATTATTCTACGTCTATGACATGGATTATGGAAAGTTAAGGTGACTTTTATGACAACACAAGTATTGTAATTGTGTAACCACATCATACTTGATCCTAATTAGGCTTATAAACATAAACACTTCATAATTGTCAAAAAAAAACATAAACACTTCATAATTATTTATCAATTTCAATAGAGGCACCATAAGGTAGAGCATGATTCTACGAAAAAATTGAAACTTGTTTGATAAATTCTTGAGCTAAAACAAATGCCCTATGATTTTTCTAATACTAGAATAGATTTTAGGATTTCTTAGTTATATAAACTTCTCATGAAATATTAGAGTTCCTTTCAAAGAAAATATTTATAGTGCTCCTTTAAATTATCAACCTAGCTTGATTTACCCCTCTCATGGCTGAAGTGTGCTACTATGTAACATAAAACAACAGTCCAAAATCGCTTAGACTACTAAAACAAATGGTTCTAAAAGCTGAGGATTTTAAAAACTAGTTTTATAATTGAGAGAGAAAATCGGATTATTATTCACAGGTTTAAAGGGTTATTAAAAGACGTTTTTCATACTCTCAGGTGAAATGGTGATTGAGGTTACTCGTCCCAGGCTTATATGGGCCGAAACGGGTCGTCAACCAAACGTGACTGAGATGGGCCAGCCCTAATATCTACCGGGCCACCTTCACCTTCACTTGCCTCCGCGCTCCGCCTCGGCGGCTCCTCCTTTGACCACCAACTCCGGCGGCGCCGTACGTCGCAGAGTTCAGACGCCGCCCAGAAATACCTACATGGGGCGGACGGCGCGCCCCCGGCCTCCGGCCATCGAGCCGACTCCGGCGGTCACCGGACTTCGCTCCACCAAGATCTCCTTCCGCTCCCGTAAGATTGTCAAGACACCATCCGCGAAACCTTTGGCCACGACCGCCCTGGCACCACCGCCGCCGGTGCCTCCGCTTCCAGTGCTGCCTGCGCTGTCATCCCCCGGAGAGCTCGCCGCGGCTCTGCGCCACCTCCAAGCCGCGGACCCCCTCCTCGCCGCCGTCATTGCCTCCACTGAGGCTCCCACCTTCGCCGCCACCCCGTCTCTCCCCGCGTTCCACTCCCTCGCGCGCTCCATCCTCTACCAGCAGCTCGCGACCTCCGCTGCCGACGCCATCTACGCTCGCTTCCTCGCGCTCCTCCCCTCTGCTTCGGCGGCGGCCGCTGATGCGGTCACACCCGCCGCGGTCCTTGCGCTCGCCGCCGCCGACCTGCGTACCATCGGCGTCTCCGGCCGTAAGGCATCCTACCTCCACGACCTCGCGGCCAGATTCGCAGCCGGGGAGCTGTCCGACTCCGCCGTCGCCGCGATGGATGAGGCTGCGCTCCTCGCGGAGCTCACCAAGGTCAGAGGCGTCGGCGAGTGGACTGTGCACATGTTCATGATTTTCTCGCTGCACCGCCCCGACGTGCTGCCGTGCGGTGACCTCGGCGTGCGCAAGGGCGTGCAGGAGTTGTACAAGCTCAAGGGGCTCCCCAATCCGGAGGAAATGGCGGCATTGTGCGAGGCGTGGAGGCCATACCGGTCAGTCGGTGCGTGGTACATGTGGCGCCTCATGGAGAGCAAGGGTGCTGCAGCCAAGAAGAAGAATAAGGGTAACACGAGCTCTTAGCTAGGTATGTACATGTATGTGTTGGCCTTATGTACTCGTTGTCCCAAACCTGTTAAATTTAGATGATTCTGGGGTAGATGGTGTCCCAGATTTGTGACACACTATCTATGTTCACATCAGGTTCCTTGAAGAGTTACAACTGAATTTGATTAGTTTTAGAGTCAAATGCTGCTGTTATGTTGTAAGCTTGTAATTTTATCAGATATTCATAATTGATGAAGTATATGTGGAGCATGAGTTAATGGTTCCCTATAGAAGATGATTTTGTGGCTGGAAATGATATGATGTTTCTTCCTTTTATGTATGTCATTCCATATCATTATTCAGTCATGACTTACATCTTAGAGCAATGGATGTGAAATAGTTGGAATAAAGTTTTTGTCTTGACCAATCTGTGTTGCTGCTTTTGATTCTACTGTTACACCATCTTGATTCTACTTCATGCTCAGAGGATTCTTTAACAGTGACTTATTAGTGGACTCAAACATACGTGATTCTAGCATTTGGTTCTTTGCGTTGTTCGTGAGCACGATCTACTGACCTCTCTTTTTGAACCTGATGCTAATAAACAGTGGCCAGCTAAAGCAAAATTTGGAGAAATGCGATGAGGCAATATTTTTTGTTTGCATAAATACATGAGTTTACATCCTTCATAACTTAGTTCAAGGGGATAATGAATACATGCGGTTTCTGAATGTACACTAGATCCTACCACAGGTAGACATAAACTTTCTCATAACCTATACTATATACATGTACACACTGTTTCATCATCTTATTCTCCAACCAGAGCTGGATTCCTTTGCTTCCATCTAGAACCTAGGTCCATCTTAGATTTCTAGAGCTTTGTTTTCTGCCTCCTTGAGCCTTCCAACATTTTAACCTGAAAGTAAAAGTCAATATGAACACCGTGAGTTTTTTGGAATTGTAAACATTATTTCTGCTTTGTACCATGTGATATCTGCTTGTACTGATTTGTAAAGAACCTGCCTACCAGAACTCACCCACTTGAAAATAAAACAAAAGAAAAGGACAATACACGAAGCAAAGGACTACCCGAAGCTTTGCCTACTCACACTGCTAAAAAGAGCCATGGAGATGCCCTTTTGGCATAACTTGTGACTTGTAGAGACTTAAGAGTAATATGAAAACTGCATGCTGGGTGCAAGCTGGATGCACGAGGGAATAGAGTGTAAGGTCCAAACTTTTCTATTGGAAGTCGTAGTTTAGTACTAGGATTGGAGCCCACATAAATAGTGGGTATTAGTGGACAAACACCGAGTAATTAGACCCAGATTCTTTTTCTGAGTACGAAAGGAAATAATGTCTGCAGTTTGGCCTATACAATGTTGATGCGATGACCCATGCATGGAACAGCTAAAGAACATAAAATACTCAGATGCTCGTGTGTGTGAATTCTTGAGCCAACATAGGCACATAGCGATACATGTTGAGCTATTCATAAAAAATATGGTATGGTGACTGAATTATGCTTAGCTGGAGCCTGGAGGCCTGCTCCTTGTGACTATCACCAACTAGCATGCATATAGTTAAACAAAAGCTTATGAATACAGAACGAAGGCTCTTATGTTATTTGTTTCGAGTTTGCTTTCGATGTGTCATGGACTTTACCTCGGGTCCAGAATCCCTGTGTCTTGTACTGGGGATATGGCACGTGGCCTGACTCGATCATCTTGACGTCGGAGTCAAGATCTTCATAGTGGCAGCGCACCTCCTCAGCAGACTTGATGCCTCCCATGGCGCTGGACACCTTGTCCCACCGGTTGGGTGTGCCCTCGCCATAGTAGGCGAGTGCCTGTTCAAACATCTTGTTCTCTTTCGGGCTCCACTGTGACATGGAGTTGGGAGAGGAGCTCCGCGAGGCAGACATATTTGAAGTATCCTTGTGGAGATACTAACCTCTGCTGGTGCTAAGGCTTACTGTATCTAGTGTCTAGACTGAAGTATTTTGCTCTTCAGAAGCTCTTATGGTTTGGTATCTCTTGTCACAAGGTCTGCTATTTATAGGCCTTGGAGTTGCCTGCTGCCTGCGTATGTGTGAGCTGTAAGTTGCATGGAATCACAATTGTGGGTTAAAGGTGGCTGAGGAGAATAAGGCTGGCTGGTTTCAGGGCCAAGGGACATGGAGATTATGTGATCTAAATTCAAAGGAGTAGAATCTCTATGTTTTAAAACATCTTAAGATTTTTGTGTTGAGATGACTGGTGGTGGCATGATGCTGGATATGGTATCAGAGAAAGAGCTCTGTGTCCCAAGCTTAGGGCCATAGCACCTGTGCATTTCATCTGTTGTTAAAGTTAATTTTCTGATGTTTGGATGACTTTGTACACACACTTCGTCACCCTTTCTAATACATCAAGCTTGTGGCAGAACTTGCAGGTGCCTAGATCTGACAAGTCACAAGTTGGGTGCATTCTGCTTCTAAAAAGAAATAGCTTTAGATTCTGGTCCGCCTGTGTGGCTGTGTTTTTCACACAACCGAGATGGAGCTGAGCTGATCTGGAGTTCTGTACACCCAATTCAGCAGCACACCGAATCTAACAATGCCAATGGTTTATTTTGCATGCATGTTGCTTCTCTCGGATGCACAAGCACTGATCATTTCAGCCTGTTGAGGAAATACAACAGCTGTCGTCCAAACTCACATTATAACTCTGCAGACATGGAGTGCCTCCCTTTTGCTGCAAAAAAAAAAAGGACTTTGCATGCCAACATATCACCTGATCTTTGGCATATTAGCATGGTAACATCAGTCCTTCCTTTTGCTGCAAAAAAAAAGGACTTTGCATGCCAACATATCACCTGATCTTTGGCATATTAGCATGGTAACAGTAGTCCTTTTGAGATGGCAACACAATATCCTGTGTTTGAGCATGCACACACACTTGTATTCATGCATGAAAGACTGTAGGGGTGATGAAACATTCTCTGTATCAGTGATATAGTAATAACTCCTATATATGGCTCAAGTTCTGATCAAACATATACTTTCCAGGTGGCAAGAACAGTGGACATATGAATAGGCAGACATGAGTGAGGGTAAGATCAGTGCAAGTAATAATCAAATTAAATGTAATGCGATTGTATCCAGCAGCTGTTTTGTATACTTTCAGAGACCTATAAAGGCATGGTGTTGTCTGCTGTGGATGAATGCACTAATAATGCAGTGAAGTTACAAGGTTGTCTTGGTCTGTAAGTAGTGACTGCTGAATCCCTTAGTGACTAGATGTATTTGTTTGCCTCTCCTTAAGTGGTAGGTCGATCCATCACATATCCAAAGGCTGAACAAAGATTGCCAGCGTGTCTTTTTTCTTCTTCATCAAGGTAGATTGTCTGTAAAGGGGTTTAACTTTTGAGTGCTGAATGAAAGGAAATCCAAAGCCTACCCTTTTCTACACATGAAATCAGTAAAATGACCTTATATGGGCTGTATCCTTGCCCCATGCATGATGAGAGATTGGAAGAATATGTGCCAAAGCAAGGCTTGTTAAGTCCCTTTTGGACTGAAGAATACATTTCACCTGTTGCCAGGGCCTTGGAAGAGGGAATTGCATATGTTCTCTATGGTCCATGCTACCCTTATGATTCTGAGACTGCACTTGTACAGCAAGGTACTTGTTGAATGATAAAACTCAGGTCAGTAAATATTTTTTAGGCTCTTACAAATGCTTTCAAGATGCTAGGGTTGTGGCATGGAGGACTATTGTCTTTAGTGTCTGAAATATGAGACTGGCATGCAGGTTGATGTCTGAGCATAGCTCGGAAGATGTGCATATCAGCCAATAGGCTATGTGACTGTGCCTGCAAGATGCCCTGAAGGACGTGCTTCCTGAAAAGTCAGAACTGCAAAGGTGCGCAAACCAAACCTCTGATTGAATGCTTCCATGGCTCATAGTTCCTAGATTCTTGTCTCTATCTGATAGCCCATTGTTTACCATTGTCCATTCATGTATCAGCTTTGATGCATCTGATCACAATGATCTCTCAGCTTGTTGTAACATCATCTTGACCATTGTCTATTGTCATATCAGCTTCATACTTCGTTGAAAAACTAGTTATCAAAATGCTGTCACTTCAAACACAGATCCACGTGTAATTTGAAATTTTAGTTTATATATTACTTATGCATAATTCACTGGAAAATGGAAGATAACAGGATTTGGGCTAAGAACATCCATCCTTTTCACCGTGTATCTCTTTGCAATCTTAGCCATCCGATGTACAATCAATAGAACATATTCCAAAGGAGATAAGAAGACGGTGCACGTCCCTTGGGGACCAAAGGAATATATCTATGTGGGTATATGTAACTTTTCATCTCCAATGATCCTGGAAAGGGAATTGACTACATTCCAATCTTGTTCCCGGCTTGTTCATGGAATTCGCACTGTCCTATGCAATAAGATTTGATTTACTGCCACTTGATCTGTCCAAATGCTGCCATTTCTTCGTTCAGATGAATGGGCGTGGAAGGTTTGCATCCATCGGATGTGTTGGAGCAACAAGTTGTAGTTTTGATTCGTGCAGCGTGCATCGAGCCATCAGGAGATCTCTACCTCAGAATCATATCTGCACAAAGCCATCGGAAAGATACAGGATTCCCACTGATATTTTGAACCATCCAGGCAAGGCTTCAGGAAGATGCTGGGTAGTGAAATGGAGGCTTCTTTCAAGCGCTTTGTTAGCGTCTCTGAATGTTTTAAGGGTAGTGTTTGAGCCTGCAGCTTTGTATGTGCTGTTACCAAAGATAGATTGTGACTTGAGATACTCCAAATTTTGAATCTTTATTTATGTTTGCCTCTTGCCCTGTGAAATTGGAGATTCTGGATTGATTATTCTGTGTTGTTTTCAACTGGAAAGGGAGTACATATATATTGTGTTGAAATTAATATATTACTACCTTGTTGGGTTTTAAAAGAAGAATATATTATTCTGTAGCTTTTTGTGTACAGAGATGTCCTGATTGGTTCTTGCAATTCAACTGACGTTCAAGTTTCAGGCCAGCTGCTAGATGCTCGCACCAAGTAGCTCGGATTCAGTGGCCGACTCTGCATCAGTGGCCGACTCTGCATCAGGGCACGCACCACCAGTGAGTTATACGGTCAACTTGTCTCCTACTTAAAACAATTGTTTAAGCACTGCACCAAAAACGGCTTTTGCAGTGACTGCGAGCCATCGCCTCACTGCTTATATTCTCTTAGAGCTGAGCCATCATTAGTTGGTATCTGGCCAGCTGCTAGATGCTCGCACCAAGTAGCTCGGATTCAGTGGCCGACTCTGCATCAGCCTGATTCCAAATCTTGAACATAAAAAAGCTTGGATCGATTCTACTCTGATCAACAAGTTGAGGAATGTGAATCTAGGCGGTCTCTGGATCTCAATGTTTGGGATTCAAAGGGCTGCCTTCTTTTCATCTGATAAGGAAATGCAAGCGGATTCCAGAGGAACTCCATAGCCAAAGTCGCCTATCTAGTCTAAAGCAGCCAAAGCCAGAAAGAGTGAAAGACCACGGCCATCTCGACACCCCAAGGCGAATTCTTTCAGTCCCTCACTCGTGTAAATAAATAAAGGAAAGGTTTCCACCGGCGTCACACAAATATTAGTGGAGATGCAGGCGTCTGTATGTCCTGTACTCTGGTGTCCCCAAGGGCAATAAAAGTTCTGATAATTGATTGTGAAATGTGTAAATTATGCTTAGTGGCACTCAAGTGACCATTCGTTTCGAGACAAATTGCAGCCACAGATAACTCACGCTACAAAACCCTGAACACAAAAATTTTCATTACACATGCATCTTGCCTGCTGAGTAGCTGTAGTCGGACGAGACAAAAAATTTAGCAGGGAGGCGAGCATCCAGCATTCCAGCCGTGCTTAGCTCCTTACCGCGTGGCTTTCCCAGCCTTCTTCCCAGCTTTCCCTCTCATGCCTTTCGAGCCACCCTTTGCGCCTTTACCGCCCTTCTTCCCTTTCTTCCCAGTTCCACTGGCCCGCTTGTCCTTCTTCATCCGTGGATCCACCAACACCTTCCCTTTGCCAGCCCTCACCTGAACCCCCTTCTTTGCAACAACATACTCCTTCTGAGGCTTCTTTGGCACCGCCTTCCTGTAAATCTGGTCAATCATCTTCCTCTTAGATCGTTCGTTTATGTCATTCTGGTCTGCTATAGCATCTGCCTTTTGGCGTGCCTTGTCAAGTTTCTTCATGGCAACACGCTTCTTCCGAGCCTTAGCCTCTGCGACCTTCTTGGATGGGCGGGCATCAATCTCCTTAAACTGAGCCCTCATCGCAGCTACTTCCTCACGTGTAACAGGCTTCATGGGCTGCCTATGCCTCTTTTCATCCTCAACAAACCAGTTGGGTAACCCTTCGTCATCAAACATGTGCTTGTTGTAAGCATCATCAAGTATCTGCTCTCTCTGTTTCTTCCTCAGCATCTTCTTAGCATAGGCTAGCACTTCAGCTTTTCTGTAATCATCGAGATCATCCTCCGATTCATCAGAAGATGAAGATGAATCCTCTTCATTTCGGACAGGTTCTGCTGGTACAATCTCAAAATCTTCTTGTTGCAAACGCTGTGCTTTAGCTGCCTTTTCCTTTTTGCGAGTATCCATCTTCTTACTCCTCTGCAAACTCTCCCTTTCATCTTCAGTGTCACTCTGCTCAGTAACGCCAGTTGCAGCTTCTGTGAACACATCCTGACTATACCATTGCTTTACAATCTGCTCTTTAGTTGGCTTCTGTTCATCTAGAGATAACAGAAGGGGATTGGTCTCCTGATCTTGATCTTCATCAAAATCTTGATGCATTTCAACATCACCATCATCTTCACCTCCCTAGTAAGATTATAAACGATAATAAGAACATTTATATTTATATCACCTTAAAACTTTACAGCCTTTGTAACCTAGACAAAAGAAATCAAGGTCTTAAAACTTTACGCCCTATCATTGTAAATTATAACATAGAAAAATAAATTGCATAGCATTGTAGAAGTCCTGAACTTTGGCTGCTGTATTACCTCTAACAGGTCTGCATCAGCATCAGGATTGATTCGTTTCGCACGCTTGCGTTCTTGTTTTATTTCACCACCCTTTTTAGTAACAAAGCGCTCATAAGCTTCATCAAGCATCTCCTCAAGCTGGGCATCATACCTGATGTGAACAATGACCACTTACACACTTTTGACATTACAGTTTTCTTTTTTAGAAATATAAGGATATTTGTTCACTGCTTTCCGATGGTGTGGATGTTCAAAAAATTACCTCCGCTGTTCCTCGTCAGAATCCATTTCCTCATCAGAATCCTCAAGAGCTTGAGTATTCTCATTCTCACTGTCTCCAATTCCATCTTCCACATCAAGCTCTGCTGATTCAACAGCTTCAAGTTCTTTTCCACCCTAAAAAAAAGGAAAAACAATATAAAAACTTCAGAATTAGATGATCATGACCGAGCATGCTCTTTTAGATGCTTGCAACAAACCACACGTAAAATAGCCCATTAGAAGGTTACTTTACAGAAATCCAAATAGAGTGAATCAAATTTGTTGGTGTGTTTTAGCAAAAATGAGGCTGCTTAGAAATTATTGCATGACAGGGAGGAAACTCAAGAGAGGAAAATGAGTATTGTTGTTTACTTAAGTCCAACAAATGGAAACAAGTTCAATATCATGCAAAATAAAGCTTTTTCACTGAGCTATTAGTATAAATTCTGAGGACAGGTAATGCCACTAAGTAAACATAGCACATAACATGACCACAGAAACAAGCATGATACCTTAACAACACTAATAGAAAAGCATGATACCTTAATAACACTAATAGAAAACAAATCAGGATCGCCATAATCATCTCCAGTAGCATCAATCTGCATTCCTGTGGCCTTGCGTGCTTTATCCTGCAATAAGAGATCCATATATGTCAGCACAAATCTCAAATCAACATCATATTGCAAAAATCGTATGTGTATTTCATAATACCTTTGCTCGACGCTTTGACAAACGCTTTTTCTCTCTCTTTTTCTTTCTATCAATGACACTGGTCAATTCTTCCATTTCCTGTAGAAGTACATCATCATTTGTGACATTTGTGTTCTCCGCAGCATCATTGACCTTTGGGGTGACTTGTGAAGACACTGACAGTGATTTTCGTAAGCGAATACGCCACCTAACATGGCCATGCAATAAACATAAGATTTATATATTCCGCACACCTCTACTTATAGACTTGTTTAGGTTATCATAGCTATTTAAATGAACAGAAATAAACCATATGGGAAAATAGAATGGCCGATAAGGTACTCACTTCAAGATATGCTTGAAACTATTTTTATCCAACAGAAGCAAGTCCTCACAGAAATTTTTTATCTGGCAGAAACCAAATAATCAGCCGTAAGCAGCTATATTATAATAGATGGAAGGATAAACCATGCAGTATGCTTAGCAAAGGCATCAGTTCCTTACATCATCTGTTGTAAGCTCATGATTCTTTATTGGAAGGGATTCTGGATTATCAAATGAAATTGCATTGTAAGAGCCCAAAAACTCCAGTGGCGCCTGGGCATCAGACCATATAAAGTCTGATGCCAAACCAACTTTCCGCAATGTTGTATTCCCTTCTTCATACCTACATAAAGGTTATTGATATCAGTGTATAACAATCTATTGTGCCATATTGTTCACCAAAGAGGGATTTGTGTAACAAAAACTTAAAAGCTACAACTTCTACAAGTAGATTCCACCAAAGTTCTTCAACATAGAAAGAACATATGTTTTTTTTTTAACAAACCCAGCTCCAAGACTGAGTAAGGAAAAGGGCTGTGGTACTGATAGGCTTGGTGAGCCAACATAAAAGACCCACTCACTCTTATGAAAATAAAAACAAAAAATGCAGCCTTAAGTGCAGTGAGCCAACATAAACACTCCTAGTGATACACTATACATGGAAACCAGGCTGTTATAAACTTATAATGAATGTAAGTGGATATGTAACGTGAGAATGTAGAGTAGAACATTATACTCCACAATGATGTGAACACTGCTAATCATACTAACAATTAGTCAATTATCATATAAAAATATGCATACTTTCAGAAGGGGAAAAATAAACAAGCAAGCTCCAGCAATGGTGTGAAAAGGGGGTGGCCTACCCGTCACGGTGTCTTTTTTTCCTACCATCCATAACATCCCTAGACTGCAGAACACAAAACATTTACAAAATCAAGGTATGCTAGCAGAAAAAAATAAAAGAAACTAGACAGATGATTCGGACACGTGGCTCAACATACTTTGGTCTGTTCAGGAACCACACTGAACAAGTGTTTTATATCAAGAAGTTCTGGTTGAATCTTTGCTGGAGCCTTGTATTTCAGGCAGATGATATAAATTTCAGCAGATGTAGACCGACTTGCCGAAGGTTTAGTCACCTCAACCTTCTCAAAAAACTGCAAGCCGAGATGATTATTCGATGTTTCAATTAACCAAATATGAAAAAAATATAGAAAAATACTACAAAAATTTAATAATGAATACACAAACCTGTTTAAGACAGTACATAATAGCGTTGTAATCTTGAGACCTAAAAACCTGTTGAAG
The DNA here is from genome assembly GCA_027790015.1 of Cymbopogon flexuosus. Taxonomy (NCBI): domain Eukaryota; kingdom Viridiplantae; phylum Streptophyta; class Magnoliopsida; order Poales; family Poaceae; genus Cymbopogon; species Cymbopogon flexuosus. The sequence continues at coordinate 4,158 of JAKNSH010173104.1, read as the reverse complement.
AAGAAGGACAATTGATTAAACGAGGATTCAAATGTGAGACAATGAGTACAACAAAAGAAAGCTGATTCAACAACCGAAGGAAATGAGCAAATAAAAAAAACGCATGACAATTCTGTAAGGTATAAACCGTCAAAACCACTCAATATGTCAGAAGAATGGATACTACTTCACTCTGAACCAAGGAGCAAATACAAATGCATAATAAACATAACACCTGCCTAGGGATGAAAATGTCAAGAAATCATGCTGCCACTCATTAGAACAGACTTTTATAGTGTATTTTCAAGAAAGATATTTTGCATTCACATATTACAAGGAAAATAAGAATCATGCTTAATTATAAACTGAAGCCGGCTACATTGAGCATTCTTCTTCTGTAGAATCCTTTACCTTCGTGATGAAGGCGCCCTTGGGAGCGAGGAACATGGTAGCCAGGCGCAGTGCGTCGATGACGAGCGCCGACTGTGATGTGGCCTCCTGCGCCCAGGCACCACCCACGTTGGGCGATCCGTCGTGGAGCACGACGTCGAAGGCGGAGACGCCGTTGGAGTCCATGAGCCTCCGCACAGCTGCGCGGCATTTGGTGGTGGTGATGTCCTCGGTGAGCGAGTGGGCCCCGCGGATGGGGCGGATGGGGACGAGGTCGACCCCGACGACGAAGGCTCCCACGGGGGCATGGTTGACGGCCACCTGGACCCACCCTCCCGGCGCGGCGCAGAGGTCGAGCACCGACCGCGCCGTCGGCAGGAAGCGGAACCGCGCGTCGAGCTGGAGCAGCTTGAACGCCGCGCGACTCCGGTACCCTTGCTCCTTGGCGAGGTGGTAGTACTTGTCCTGGCGCTGCTTCCCCTTCGCCTTGCCCATCTCCGCCGCCGCCGACGAGACTTCCCAGCGAGCGGATGGGGGCTAGGGTTTTGGAGATGGTTTTGCTCCACGCTCCGGCGGCGGTTAAGCTATGCTGATCTGGTCGTTTTTGTCAGGAGGGTTCCGTGGCGGGTAGGCCGTGCCTGGGTCATGGGCCTGGTCCTTTTCCTTTTATGGGCCTTTGATAATGGTCCACAAAACGGCCCGTCGCCTCCCTTCTCTTTTCTTATCTCCAATGGCAGCGCACTCTCTGCAGTCTGCACTCTCGCCACAACGATGGAGCTTGGCCTTGCTCTCCGGCTCGTCGCGCCGCCGCCGCCGCCGTGTCTCTCCCATAGAGCTCCTGCTCATCCACCGGATTTTATTTCCTCGTGTGTGCTGCGAGGAAGACGCGTCTGTGCCTCGAGACTGAAGCATGGAGCTGGGGCTGTGTGCAATGCGTTTATGACCTATTCAGGAGTGGAAGAGGAGGAGATGGTGGAAGATGTGGAGGAGGAGGCTGAAGCGGCGGTGAGCACGAGGCCGCGCCTGGAGCTCATCGAGAAGCCGGACCGGAGCCTGGCGCTGCTGGATGAGTACGAGTCGGAGGAACTGGGCACCTCTGTTTGCGCCAATCACCGCAGCGGTTAGGCTTCTCACATCTGTGCTTCATGCGTTTGAAATTAGTCGGGTTTAGTATTGATTAAGCTTAGGAATTCAGTTCATGCACTTAGTTCTAAACTTTATTAGCCAATTTCGTCCCAATTTGTAAGGTTAATTTATGGAGCTTGCAAAGTTGCAATGCGCAGAGCATTTTTGTCAAAATTCCAGAAATGAAACTGATCCACATTGAATGATTGTCGTACTGATGCGGTGTTTCCTCAGGCTATGTTGCTGTATTGGGGAAACCAAATGTTGGGAAGAGCACCCTTATTAACCAAATGGTTGGTCAGAAACTTTCAATTGTAACAGATAAACCGCAAACGACAAGACATCGCATTCTCGGTATATGTTCTGAACCAGAGTACCAGGTATCAGAATTTAATTCAGTTCGATGCAAATTAAGGTCCTCGGAAGTTTCTGGTCCCATTACCATCAAGGGGAACATGTTGCTTTTCACTGCTAATCTGAGTTATCATTTAGTTTGCAGATTATACTTTATGACACTCCTGGTGTTATTAAACAGGAGATGCATAAGCTGGATAGTATGATGATGAAGAATGTTAGGAGTGCTATCGGCAGCGCTGACTGTGTGCTTGTCGTTGTTGATGCTTGCAAAGCACCGGAAAAGGTATTGCCAGCAGTAGGAAAGAAAGTAATCCATCCTGATATTCAACCATTTTACCTTACGTCTTGTAAGCTTTGAGAATTTAGATTGATGAAATGCTTGAAGAAGGTGTGGGAAACAAAGATATTGGACTTCCTGTACTATTGGTATTGAACAAGAAAGATCTCATAAAACCTGGAGAAATCGCAAAGAAACTTGAGGTACTAAGCTGATACAATTCTGAAAGGTGTTTCCCTGTTTCTTTTGTGCTTTCCTCTGCTTGCAGTTGGTATTGATTTCTAGACAACACTTTTGACAGTGGTACCAAAAGTTTACTAATGTTGATGACGTTATACCAATAAGTGCTAAATTTGGTCATGGGGTTGATGATATCAAGGAGTGGATATTGTCAAAGCTCCCTCTGGGTCCTGCTTACTACCCCAAGGTATTGGCACACTCATTCAAATTTTTCTAATGGCATCTCCGCCTGTGCTTTGTTTACTTTTGAATGTCATTGACTGTCCTCGTATTTTATAAACAAAGAGGGTCAGGTTCAGATACCCAGAACATTTTAGTTTTTGTCTGTGTGGTCAAGAGTGTGCTCCTGAATATCATTATAGTTGAACTTGATGTGCCCATTCCAATCTTGGCTCGAACAAATCTTGTGTTAATCTTAGTTTGAAGGATAGAGGCACTGGTATCATCCTTTTGCTGATGGCTTGGTACTTTGCTTTTTCCAGTATTGGTGAATTGTACAATGTGAACTTGAAACCACTAATGTATGAAGTAGAACAAAATGATTACTATGTCCCTGCTAGGCTGTTACAAATCATTTGTGAAGAAATATTTTCAGGAACTTCCCTAGCATGTTTTACTTGTCTAGATGATGCTAAATATTAAGTTTACACCTTTAGTACATTGTTATCATCCTCTCTGTTGCTCTGTGGTTTATCTCATAAACCTGCATATGCTCTGTAATATGATTCCTCAGTTGGACCCATCTATTTTTTGTTAGATGCTGTACCACATTGGATGATTTGAGATTAATAGGTGTGTGGTTCACGTTTCATCATGTTTCAGGATATAGCTAGTGAACACCCTGAGAGATTTTTTGTTGGTGAAATAGTGAGGGAAAAGATTTTTGTTCAATACAGGCAGGAAATTCCTTATTCATGCCAGGTATATGTTCTGATGTTTTCCCTGTCAGGAAATTCCTTATTCATGCCAGGCATATTGTTCATTTTTCTTTGGTGACAGGTTAATGTTGTCAGTTACAAAAGTAGGCCTAGTGCCAAGGACTTCATTCAAGTTGAGATACTTGTTGAGAAAGAAACACAAAGAAGCATTATACTAGGGAAGGTAAAAAAAAAAGTTGACAATATACCATAATTATACATGATGTGGGCTGTTTTTCCTGGATATTTGAAATACATGAGACAGAATTTAGACATTTTTTTTCCAATCTAAGATTCAATCTATTATTTATAAAGAAAGGAATTAGGCCATGAATTCCCGGATCGTGTTGTCTCATGTCTAATAGCAAAATATTACCCTAACGTGTCCGATTAATGCAGGATGGCAAAGCCATAAAGATGTTGGCAACTGCATCAAGGCTTGACATCGAGGACTTCCTACAAAAGAAAGTCTACCTTGAGGTATACATATATACATCTTTTTTTTTTTTGACACCTCTCATCTGGATACAGTTGTAGCATCTGTTCGGATACAGACACACACCTACACCACACACACGCACACCTCACTCACACCACCTGTATACAACCAGAGCTACAACTATACACAGATACGAAGACGCGTCCTTGGAGAAATCACCAGAGCCGTCAAGGCTCCGTAGGCGACGTCCCTCTGTGGCTCCACGCGTTGAGAGATACGTTGGCAAATTCCATCCAAGTTCAAAAACCTTCCTGGCCTCCATACTGTCTTTAATTATTTCCCTGGGCCTTATGATTTCAGAAAAGAATAGTTTTAGAGGTAACTGGCCACAGCCTAACTGTCTAGCAGCTATATTTGGATTATAAAATTCATAG
>JAKNSH010172893.1:0-14607 GCA_027790015.1 Cymbopogon flexuosus | reverse complement strand
CCTCCACTCAGGCACCGGATCGGACCGACTGAGCACTGGATCGACAGCCCCGGTCGGCGCCACCAACATCGTCAACAACTGGAAGAGGGAATGCCCGGAAAAGGAAGAGAATTCGCCGCCATCCCCTGCGCCAGCAAGGGCACCAGCCGGCGCCGCCGCAACCGCGGCAACCCTTCCCGTCGAGCTCCACCCGCTCGCACAGGGAAGGTGCGGCCGGCCCGCTGCCGCGCATGCCGCCACACTCGAGGGAGAGATGGCCTCGCCGCCACCATCCCAGCTAGCCAAGCGGCCTTGCCGGCGGCCAGCTCCGGCGGCGGCACGGCAAGAGAAGGGAGGAAAAGGAGCGGCGGCGAGAGCTTTGGCTGAACCTCCCAGATTTCACTTTGGTTGCCGTATATTTTATCAGCATTTACCTATCTATACCTAATTATAAAGAGGGAAAATTTCTTTTCACCTTCCGCTTCTTTCCACCATTTTTCTGTCCGCCATCCATGTCCGGATCGGCGTACGTTGGGCAGTTACATGGTTTAGTAGTAGATGAGAAAAAAATAGAAAAGAAGAAAGGGTTCCAGATGCAAAAGTGCAAGAGAGAAAGAAAAGGTGGAAGGATCAAAATTAAATTCTAGAAACTCAAGGATTCCTGATGTAAAAGTTCAGCCCAAGTTGGGCCACCTGCTACTGGGTTGGCATCCGCCTGGTGGACCTTTTGTACACGTGCACCAAGCCGAACCGTGCCTGATTTGCAACAAACAACACAATTTTAAATTAAAAATAGATAATTTGCAAGTTGCACAAGCATTATTTATTAATTCATATACACTTAATATTCTATTTTTGTAGTTTTCATATATATTGTAAGGTAAGAGTGGGGCAACATTAGTCCACATATTTTATCCAGGCAAGGCCTAGATTGCTACGTTTTGAATTATTTCATATAAAAAATTTTAGGGATAAATACAATCTTTAAATCTATATCTATACCTTTGGCTAAGCATTGTTTTCTACGATTTGCAACGAACAACACATTTTTAAATTAAAAATAGATAATTTGCAAGTTGCACAAGCATTATTTATTAATTCATATACACTTAATAGTCTATTTTTGTAGTTTTTTCATATAGTAAGGTAGAATGGGGCTTATCTCTCATATATTTGTATATCTATTTTCTTCAAAGAGGTGATCACCTTGAAAATTAAAATTGGTAGCACTGGATTTATCAGAATTGACAATAAAACAACATTTTAATAATATCTCCATTGCTATTATAAGTTGTTTCACCTTTCTTAGGTAAGAGATTAAAATCATAATTACTTAATTATAATCTTGAACTCAGGTGCCGTACTCATGGAAGTCATACAGTATATGTCTAACCGGAGTCTAATTCTAAAACATATTAAAAGAAATGGCAAAACATATAGATCCCGTTGCAACGCACTGGCAAATTTGCTAGTAATAATAACAAATCATCATGCAGTACTCAACAGAACAGCTCATCAAGGAAGCCGAAAACTCTGTGGCAGAGTTCAAGTAATACAATCACGACTAAGATGTAAGATGAGAAAAACATAAGGTAGCAGGTATTTAATTCCTTGATTTGGGGATTTCTGGTTGAGAGTTCCTTCACTAAACTGCAGCCTAGCTATTCTTTCTGATTCAACTGCAATTTTCACTCTTGATATTATTTTTAGTGTCTTTTCATCTCACAAGCCAACTATGGGTGAAGCATAAGTTCTAAGCAAAAGGGGGTTATCTACCCAAACCTTTGTTTTTTCCGTAAATGGAAAACCTTATTTGTGTATATGTGGGATTCAATGATGCAGGTGAGGATGTTCTAGAGGTAGCGAAGGTGCTTGAATGGCTCGAGGAGAAGTGCACTATCGAGTATGTCAGGCGATGAGTCTAATGCTGTTGGCTGCTGGGTCATGGTCAAGGCTCACTTAACATGAGAAAGATGACTGGTATATGGCGGGTGGGCAAATTTTGTGAGCGACCTTGGTGCTTACCAACCGACCCATCCAGTGAAAAACTTGCGCAAGCAGACCAATATAATGCACTGATGAAGATTTGTTTCTATACAGCATAAGAAAAAAATCAGTATATTTTGTAGTAGCATGCGAATTCGCGAACTCTGTCCAAAATTTAAGCGAGTTCGCAAACTCTGTATCCAAAATTTAAGAGGCTGTAATTGCAACAGATCGCTCTTATACAAATATACAGATAATGTGAAGCAAGAGTTCTACATACGCTCAAGTGTGCCGTCCCCTTCTTTTTTAGTGTTTTTTTTTATTTGGATGTGATGTGCTGGACTATGTATACGATCCTTTCTTGTCTCCATGAAAATGTAGAAGTAAATGCATGCAATGTTCTCAAGGTGACTGCTTGGTTGGCGACTTTTGCGTCGAGGTTTCTTTTGTTGCAGGCATAGTTTAGTTGGTTGGTTGGTGTTCGGAGGTGGTGGCCTCCTCCTCTCTTGTTTTCTTGTTTTTTTCCTGTTGGGATCTCGTCGGTAATTTTGGGATTGCATGCGAGTCCCTTGTATCAACTATGTTATGTGTAGGTCTATTCACTATTTTTCTCTGCTTAATGAAAAACGGGTTATATGTCTGATCGTGGAAAAAAAAAAGGTGACTGCTTGCTTTTTTTTTAACCGAATCTACACATCTTTATTGATCAATGGATGTATAGATATTACAAACCCCAACATGTGGGTTCAGAAACCACACATGACGTCAAAATCATCATGAATCGAACTACGCGCGATAGTGTGAGCATCAACATTTGACTCCCTGCGCTCGTGCACAAACTCCACCACTGTGAAGGCTGATTTGTGTTCCTGGATTTCCTGGACAACCTGGCCATAACTGCCCTTGAAACCGCTAAGGATGTTCTTCGCCACTCCTTGATTATCACAGGCCACTCTAATCCTGTCAGCTTGGATATCAAGCGCAAGCGACAGTCCTTTCCGACAGGCAATGGCTTCCACTATTTCTGGATCGGTTATTCCTCCGAGGACAATCGACAATGCCCCCTGAAACTGGCATGTCTCATCTCTCGCAATTGCAGCGGCTGAACATTTGCTGCCATTCTTAGCGCAACATCCATATTTATTTTGATCAAACCGGTCGGTGCAGCAGTCCACCTCAGACCTCGTCTCTGGGTCTGCCTCATGGGATTGGCCTTCGGCTTCTCCCCGCCAAGATCATTCATAAATCGCTCGACGAACAGGTGCGTCGACAACGGGCTTTGAAATTCATGGTCGTGTATTGCCTTCCTCCTTGCAAACCATATTGCCCACAACACCACAGCCACTCTTGATGAATCCGCCTGGGATAATAGTTTGAACACCGCCACTAGCCATGCTTTGGCGTCCTCCTCTTGCACTTCAGAAAGGGCTTGAACAATGTGCTCCTGCTCCAGTGCCCAAGTGCACCAAGCCACATTACAATCCAGCTATGAATGTCTCCACAAGTCATGCATTCCACAGAAGTAACACGCACTGCTTGGTGCCATATGTCGGTGCTGAAGAACCTCTCCAACCGGAATAGACGCCCGAGCCAACCGCCGAAGGAATAAACTTACTTTCGGTGGTACCTTGATCTGCCATAGAGAGCTCCATTCTTCCTTGATTGCTTGCTGGTTTGAGCGCCCAGCAGTATTCCGTAAAGCGTCGTCTGACTGAACTCGCTTCTGCACTAGCATGAAATACGCCGACCGAACCAAGAACATGCCCTTTTTATCTGGATGCCAGGCTCAGAAATCCGACTGCACCTGGTGCAGATCGGTATATTTGCTGTTGTTTCCACATCCGCAGGTGTGAAGAATTGTTGCAGCTTGTCCCAATGCCATGTTGCCTCTTCATGATTTATAAGTTCAGAAACAAACTGTGGAGGATTGGGGGCTGATGTGCGAAGAATTGGTTTACGTAAGTTACGTGTCGGTAGCCAATTAGTCGACCCGATCGGTGTCAATTCTCCAGTGCCAATTCTCCTGATTAAGCCCTCCTTGAGAACCTCACGTCCATCCATGATCGATCTCTAAATTCTGGATGGAGAAGACCCCAAACCAGCATCCAAAAAATTTTCCGCCGGGAAGTATACCGTCTTGAGTACTCTAGCACATCGGGATGATGGTTCCTCCAGGACACGCCATGCTTGTTTAGCTAGCAGAGCTAAGTTAAACATCTTCGTATCGCGGAATCCCAGGGCTCCCATGTTTTTGGGTTTAACCATGGAGTTCCATGCCACCCACGCCGTCTTCTTTTTGCCGTCCTTGTTTCCCCACAGAAATTCTGTTGCTTTACCACGTGGCTTGCAATTGCAATGTTCTTGGGCCCGAACAAACATTAATTTTCAAAGAGAACACAAGAGACAATCAAGAAGCGGAAAGTTGTCCCCAAGTATGGGTGCAGCAACGACCAACGCATTACAACTACCGTAAAGCAAGTGCGAAGTCACATTTCAATTTTCACATGGCCACCGTGCAGTAACACGGTCACATATGAAGAGTTTTTCTTGTGAAAACTCAGAAAGGACAAAAAAACAACCTAAGCAGTTCGATACATAAGGTATATTCTTTTAAAAGAAAAGAAAATTCACAGGAGGCAAGCAACTGTTCAAGGCATTCAAGTTGCATCAACAATCCCCAAATATAGACCTTTTATTTATTTTCAGCACTGTTGGGGAAGTTTGCAGCCATTGAGCTTTCTTACTGTATACTGCAATAATATGTACTCTTGACTCTAATTGATGATGACAACTTGGTATGGATTTTGAGTAATAGTTTCTGAGCCCACAAATCTGTACATCTTAACAAGCACATGTGTAACTTTTTATTCAAACTTTCCATCATAGTTTGTTATAGTTGATTACACTAGAGAAATAAAAAAAAAAAAAAGCACACTCGTGATTGTTAAAACGCACAGCAGCAATTGTATAATTCTGGCAAATATTGCGACATCCTATTACAAAAATGCATTTCTTTCTCAGAAATCAAAAACATCCCGAGAAACCTGATTAAATTTGCAATTGAGTCATTTCTTTTGTGTATCAATGAAGGCAAAACCATCCTAGGAGCTGTCCATCATACTATCACTCCCAGATGAACTTATCACACCGAAACTGTTGCTATCTGGAAGTTTCGGCTCATTAGTTCTTTCAGCTCCGAATGTGAAATTACTAGGGAAGCTGTTCGGGGTAACACGCTCAAAGATAGATGCTGGAGCCTGCTGGTTAAAGGTAGGCACTTTGATGTCGCCTGCTGGTTTTGGAAAACCAAATCCAAGAGAAGGGAACGAATCCACTGGAGCAAAAGGTTGAGCTGGTATGCTGACATTATTAGAACCAAAAAGCTTCCTTTCATAATCAATCAGCTGCTGCTGTGCTGCTGCAGAAAGCAAGTTCATCACTAATGTTAGAACTTGGTAAATGCACTATTATTTTTGTGGCTTGAAAAGTCCAAATTTAAGTGTGAGAACTTGTATTAGCTAAACTACTGAGTTGATTTCAGATAGTCATTCAACTCAGTAGTTGTAGCCTCTCCATGCTTTCAGTACTTAGTAGACTCAAGAAGTTGTAACTATTACTTGCTATACATTAATAAACTAAATAAACAATAAACATGAACTAATTTCACCTTACTTTGCACTTACCATGATAAGTTTTATGCTATTTATTACTGTGGTAGCATAAATTGACATTTTCTATCAGGGCTGGGTTCTACATGTCAGTTTTTTCCCTCAAATACCCACATGTGTTGTCACCAAGTACAGACACAGAATTAACATGAGAACAAGTCAGTACAAAAGATTCTGTGTCGCAGCGAATGATGATGCATCATTTCACTTTGATATGCATACATGTGTGCATGTTAAGGGGTGGCCCAATCTTGTTGTGTAATTCATGCGCTTATGTAGCTAAGCATAACTATTTTTGTAATAAAAACCTACTTGAGCATCAATCTTCCTATTTTTCTTCAAGGTATCTGAGAACAAAAAAGAAAGAAAAAGTGTGCAATTCATGAAGTTACCATCAGATAGTTGCACTTGTGGTCTCCGCTCTTTCACCCACTGAAAGGATTGTGCCAATCTCCAACCTCTCGATTTCATCAAGAAGGCTATTACAAATGCTGCCGATCTGATAAAGTGTTTTGATAACTTTAGTCAAATCAGTGCCAGTAATATGAAAGATTATTGCTCCCAGATGAAAACATCAATAAATATATGTGCCATACACACCTACTTTTCCCTGACATACAATGGACTAGGACGCGTGCTTTCTCCCTCTCACATTGCTCTGAAGTTCAAGGATCATTTAATTAGGAGTAGAATCAACTTACCAGGGAAATGGCTAACCTACAATCAATAGGTACAGAGAAAAAGAGATAGTGAGCGTACCGAGAAACTGGTTTGCATCATTAAACTGCAGAGTCTTGTCCTCTTGAAGGCAGTGATAACTGAATGAATTCCGGTAAAGGTTTTGGCATAACGGTACAGTCTGCAAGTAAAGGGACATCAATGCCATTTCACATTCAGACAAGAACAAGCATGGTGTAAAGTTTCATATGAAATGTCTAGACAATAAAGGCATCAGTAAACTCTGATATTGGCAATCTAGGAAGCTCATGTTGGTTGAGAATGTGGATGTACACAGTATGCCCAGACCAAACAAGTTAATTCCTCGTTAAGGATAATTTGGGAGACTATTTTCTTCTTAATATGAAGCCACCTACTTCCTCCCAGATTGGCCTACTGACATATTGGCTATCTGGTTACTCTGTGCCCAGTTGTCACTGTAACTTGCAATGGCAAGCTCCCTGCCAGAAGGTATATTTGGAAGTAAGTTACAGTGACAACTGGGCAGAAGGTATATTTGGAAGTAAGTTACAGTAACTTGCAATGGCAAGCTCCCTGCCAGAAGGTATATTTGGAAGTAAGCTCCCTTGCCATTGCAATTTACAGTGACAACTGGGCACACAGTAACAAGATAGCCAATGTGTCAATAGGTGGTTACTGTGCCAACGTAATGGAGTAAAGGTACGTTGTGAAAACATTCAATGGAAACAAGCCACTAGAATCAAGAAAACCCCCTAAAAGTCTAAAAGATAATTAGAAGTTTCTCAAATATTCAAAATTTGGCATATCCATAGTGGCATCCTAACTTCTGTGGCATGTCAGCACTATGGATGCACTTTGGATGTGCCAAACTTCATTTTATTTTTAAACTTGTAAGTATTTTTTTAAGGAATTTTCACAGTTCCACTGAATATTTTCCAGACCATCAGAACCATCAATTGGTGAATGGTATCAAGTATTATCGATGGAATAATTTAGGTCACTTGAAAGTAGAAATTTGGCACAACCATAGTGTACCAATAGATAAGACGCATTGCAAAAGTTAGGATGCAAATTTGTTTTGTTCAAACCAGAAAATGACAGATTTCAGGTGCAGATGCACTATTAACTTTTTAAGTATGTTTTTTAGAGCATTTCACGATTCCATGTTTTTAGAGGATTTCATGATTCCACTTTCCACCACTTATGTGGTTTTTCCACTGAAAATTTTCCTAGGTAATTTGACAGAATAAGTTAGGCCACTTCTCTGTTGCTTCAATGCAAGTTAATGCTATTCAGTGACCTTAGTATATAGTATGAAATAGTGTAGTTGCAACCACAGGCGGAAGGGATAACTTTTCTAGTAGGCCATCTCCCAATTGTTTTTTCCCATGTTTGCATATTATTTTCAAAGGAACCTGATTCCCAGCTGTAAGATTTGGTTCAAAAACAAAGTTTGCTTTTATCACATAATTAGTTAGGCTATAATGTCATGGGGGTTTTTGATCTGTAATTTATTTTAGTTTGTTCAAATTTAGCAGATTGAATGCTACATTTTTACACAACAATGAGATATTCACACAAAAATATGATCTAGGTTGGTTTGTAACCAACTGTTCCTGACCCACTTAACAAAATCTTCTTTAGTTTAGGTATTACTGTAAACAATACTGAAATGGTACACATGGTTAGTATCTGTGATGGCATAAATATGCGAATACTGGAACGAAGTTGAGAATTTAAAGTGCAACATTACTGAAGTAGATGAAATGGATAAATAGCAGATTAGCAGTATAACAACAGCTTAGACTTCCTGCAATCAAAGCTTCATTGCAATAAAAGCCATCAAAGAATTGAGGCAACATTCAAATGTGGTGAGATAACTAAAGACTTGTTATCTATGTTGCGGTATAACACCATATGCTTGCTATTTTCCAATAGAATCACTTTCTACTCATGCAGTCCACCATCTTCGTCACACAATCTTACCATAAAAGCTCTCTAATCCACCTTATTTCCAATACTCTAACCCAGTGGACATTCGATGGCACCTTACCAGTTAAAAATAACAGAACTAAGCTTCAGGCTCAGGAAACAGGTAACCTTCCATGTCTGCACATGCATACTACTTAACCCCTTTCATTTGTTGTCAAAAAAAAACCCTTTCATGGATTTGCTTACAAAAGCAAGCAACGAACAAGGGGTAGCATTCAATTCAACTCAGCCTCAAACCCTATCACTAATCAGTCCTCGCCGGATCAAGCACGAGTGCATTAAATCAAAGAAAACAAAAGGAAGGCTATCCATCAATGCAGGCAAGGGTAAGGTGCGGTGTGAATAAGCATACATTGAGGATGTGCGAGACGCCGATGGTCTTGAGGAGCTCCGAGCGGGAGGCGTTGTCGTAGCTGCCGAGGAAGAGGAACTCTTTGAGGATCTCGGACGGGAACGCCGAGTCCTGCTGCCTCGCCCCCGCTGGCGACGCTGCAGGTGGGCGGTGACCGCAGACGCCGCACACCTCCCCCTCCTCGTACTTATGGTAGTGCCCGCAGATCCCGCACGGGTTCTCTCGCTCACGCTTCCTCATCTCTCTCCGCCGCCGCCGCCGATCGAATCAAAGGAGATTGCGAAACGCCGTCGATCGAATCGGGAGCTCGCACGGAGGCGTTAATGGAGGGAAGATCGATCGAGGTGGTGCCTTCTTTTCCTTTTTTTTTAAGGGGCCTTCTCCTTTTCCTGAATAGGAAGGGAGAGGGAGAGATTTTTTTTTCTAATGGAGACGGATCGGATCGGTTGGGCGGGCGACGGGGCGGCGGTAGAGTGACGGGAAGGACGAGGGAGGCGTGACGCACGCAGACGCAAGAGGCGGGTCAAAGCACGGAGTCCGTAGAGAAATCCGAATCGTTGGCAAGGGACAGGCATGATTACACGAAGGAGATACTCCCTTCTTCTCACAAATAAATAAATAAATAAATAAATGTTGTTGACTTCTATATTTTTTTTTTGTTACTATTCGTATTATTTAATTTTTTATGTAAATAATAAAATAAATAATTTATTATAAAAAATCTCTAATGATAAAATAAGTCATAATAAAATGAATAATATTTATTAAAAAATTTTAAATAAGACGAACGGTCAAACAAGAAGTATAAAAGTTAAAAACGTTCATTTATTTGTGGGACGGAGGGAGTAGGACGGTGGCCCGTGGCCGTAGTAGGTGGAGTGCAGGGACCGGTTGTGTGTAGTGGTAGGATTTTTGCAGTTGATAGGCTTGTTCTCTCACAACAAAAAGCTGATGGTTTTCACTGTTGATATAAGATACTAACATTGTTTTGTTACGACAAAAAAATACTTTGGCCTTTAGGTACTCGCCACCGATTGCTGCCGAGTCTAGTTTGTGGGATGTAGTAGTTTTTGGCTATTTGATCTTGATTGCATGGATAAATATGCTTGAGGCTGTTCCACAAGATGCAAAAGAGCTCTTTTAATCTAAATCTAGGAAATGAGGTTTATTTTTGTTTCATGCCAGCTGGCTCGCTGGGATCTAAGGTGGATGGCTCTCAACTAACATAATAACATTATGTACACTGTAAATACTCAACGATATACTAATAATATCATAAAACCAATGCATATGTAAATTTAGTTCAAATCTAGTGGCACTAGATAACCACATTATTTCAGAGTTTCCCTTTTAATATTACGACTCTATCCTAAACCTGACTATGCACTCTATTGCATCTCAACCGGCGAAATGAAGACACCTAGTTTGCCTTTGGTCTTGTTTTTTCATCTCCTCTCCATGGATGAGCACTTGCTTCATGCGGCATGATATCTATATCCACCATCTCTTAGCCTTTCTCATCACCATCATGTGGACCCTAATTCAATTACACTCATAAAACATTATTATTCTACTATTTGGTCTCAATTACCAAAACCAAACTAAGCTCTTCCAACACCATGCACACTAAGTTGTCATCGAGGAAGATACAATACATGGAAGTGGAGCATCAAGAATATAGATAACCCGCCCAGTCCGCATCAAAATACGATTGTCAGGAGAGGAGCTGACCAGACCGGTGCAGATGTGGAGGCTGGTGGTAAGGCCCCCTTCACACATGTAGCATGCGCTTGATCAGCATGAGGTGAAACTCACCACGATCATTCATGGAGAGGCTGCTCAGCTCGCCAAGGCCAATCACGACAAAATCAGCTCAAAGACATCATAACTAAAGACCTGCATGAATAGATAGACATCACAGGTAGCAAGCCTTCAAATATTACCAAGTATAGCAGCTTTGTGGAAGCAATCACTTAAAGTGTACCCTACAGAAGTGAAACACGCAAATCCAGTTTCAAAAGAATATTTGGAGGTACGGTACGCTCATAAGGGTGCAAAAATCAAGGACGGGCACACCAAAACCATTTCAACAGCTTATACGTCCAGCACACTGATTAATGACAATACATCTCAGTAAGACTATACTACATCGTCTGACAAGTCGAAACAGCATGGCCGAGCGGAGCTAAAACAAGAATTACAAGTGCCAAAGCAGCTTAAGGATGGGCATCATAATCACTCTACGAAGGCATTACAATATATTACCACAAAACAATAGAACGTCAGAAAAAAGGGTCGCTTATACCTAATATACGATGCTAGGTTACAAATCATGGTGTGCTCGGAACTGGATCGGTGACTGAAATTTGGGAGGCCACGTCTTCTTTGGCTGTTGCTGCCACACCAACAGGTGCAGCTGCAGCTGCATTGTTCCCAGGAGATGCTGTCTTCGCTGTGTCTTTCTTGCTATCCTTCCCTCCAGACCTGATGCCATGGCCACCACCGTTCTGTTGGCCACTGATTGAGAGCCTTCTATTTGGAGGAGTGCCGTTTGAGATGCTGCCATTCAACTTTGGGCCAATGGCCTTCTTCGAACTGGCAGGCCGGTTTGGACTCACTCGCGATCCGAATGGCCCTTCATGATCAGTGTTCAGTTGCTGCTCAATGTAGCGCTTTTGTTCCTGAGATGTCAGGACACCATAGACAAAAAGAAGTGCTAAATCAGTTCATTTTCTCCAAAAGAAGGGGCGAAAATCACATACTTCAAATTGAAACAATCAGAGTATTCTCTGTCAACATTTCCACAGCAATAATTAGATGTAACACCACCATCCAAAATGAATTGAACTCAAAGAATAGCAAAACGCCAAATTGGTGAAGTCAAATGCCAAAATGGAAAATGCAGTTATATAGTAGCAAATATCAGTAACCAAAAAAATGACCAGACTCTAGCATAGGCCCAAACGGAACTTAAGGACAATAAATGAATTGGAATCCAGGTGATAATAGCTTCTAGATTTAAAGAGCATGTCACTAACCCGCATTCTTTTCTTCTCTTCTTCCCTTTCCTGCCTGAGCATAACATACTCATCCAACATAGCTAGAAGAGGTACCCCATCATACATAAAGGACAGACCACGGTTCTCCTCCCATGCCCTGGTCTTTGCCACCAGAGTTTCAACAAGTGCTAGGATGAAAGAAGACCCATCAGCATTTTTTTGGAACAAAATTACATCAGCAATCAATGGAACATAAAGCACAAGATCTATAGATTAAGATACAAGCCCATTTTACATAAAATCAAATTTTGCAAGGCACAAAGGGAACTCATGTTATAATTTTAACTAATACCTGGAATCTTGTTAACAAGAATACGAGCTTTTTCTGCACGCTTCAGATTCAGGTGGGCACCTCGGCTAGAGTTATACCTGTTGTCATCCTGCAGAAGGTATTTCAATTTTGTGGTTAAAATCTACTTCACAGCCAACATAGCTTTGGTTATTGCATGAATGATCACAGGATACATGCAGCAGTAATTTTGACTTGCCGAACAAATTACTGCCATACCCGGTTATAATCTTCAAGCCAGCTCTCTTCTTCACACGCAGACATCCATCTTTCAACTTTATCAAGGATGTCTTTCCTACTCAATGCTTCTTCCTTTGCTTTTGCTATCTGGGCATCCATATCTGCAATTAGTTCTGATGGTTCTATGTTACCTGCCTCAATCAGCGCCAATATTTTCTCATGAGCAGCAGCTGTGTCTATTACTATATGAGCACCAGCATAGATATCTTCCAGCTCAGTTTGCTTCTTGAAAGCTATTTCTTTCATCTTGCTGTATTTCAGCTGGTCTAACCTTTGAACCTCAACCTCAGCCTGAATAAATGGAGAAGTAAATGTCAAGCAGGCCAAAGGAATAGTTCATATCAGGTGATGGCACCAAAAAAATATTACTAAGACCCACTTGTTCAATTAAATCTAGAGCAAGAGATCCAGGTGCTGTGACTTCATCCACAGATGCTGATCTGTTGCAGGTAACATGATCAAACATGCGTCTTTCTTCCTTGGGGGCATCCATGAGATCCCAAAGATCATAGAGCTGACCAGCTAGTTCTTGAAGCTGTGAAGGTAGGAAAGCTAATGGTGAGATCTTGCACGTGAGCAGAGAGTGCAATTCACATTTATATAGACTAGGAGATGTGCTTTTACCTTCCTTAGACGCAACTTCTTATCTTCATTAAGTGTAGCTACCGTCTTGTCCAGTTTTGACAATGTATCATTACTAATGCTCTTACAGTTGTCACCAATGGAGTCATCTAAACTGGGATGAACTTCAGTCACTGTGCTGAGAAAATCCATCCTCAAGACAGTACAAAGATCATGTACCATGCTTACATACTCAAGAACCTTCTCCAACCTATTACTCTGCAAACCAAATTATTTAATAAGAAACCAATACTAAAGCAATGGCTAAGTATGAAGCGCCATAACGTCATAACCAATAAAAAGGCAAAAGATAGAAAAGTACCTTTTCTTTCTCAAGCTCCTGGAGTTGAGACCGAAAATCTTCAAGCCTCTCAAGTGTCAAATCATCCTCATTGACTTGGGGTGTTGTCACCTGCTCACCCACCTCTATGGTGCCAGCGATTTCACCACATATTTGATCAATTTGCGATTGTACATTAACAAACTCTCTTTTTCTTTCATTTTTCTGTTTAGTCAACTGCTCAAGTGTTGGCGCTATAGCAGCTAGCTGCTGCTTGATTGTTCCTGTTGTCTTCTCAGGCTGCATGGATTGAATACTCTCAATTGTATGCCCAGCAGTAAAGCAAATAGATTCAAATCTAAACACTTGCAGTAAGACTTCATATGACTTCTGAGCTAGAACATCAAATCTTCTGGGCATTCAGTGGCAAATAATGTAATGCAGCTAGTTTCATAAGTAGACACCAAACACCAAAAAAGAAGCATACAATGTGATGACAAAATCTATAAGAAAAATAGTGTTATATAAGAAGGCAGCTAGTTCCACTAATTGGGTATAACAGGCTATGAATAACACACTAAATAATGCATAGAGATATCAGATATACTGGTATTTGCTGACTGCTCTTGCAAAGCATGCTTTTGGAGTCAGAGTAACGGAAGACAGAAACGAAGCTATGAATTTTCCTAGCATGGGCATATAATCACACTTACGGTTCTTGCAATAGCTTTTTCTCCAAGAGCAGAAAGAAGCCTAGCAAGTTCTATCTTTGAGTCATCCAGCGCCTGGATCAGGAGATCCCTAGAGTTAGTTGCTTGGTCAACTTTCCTCTTGTAAACATCGAGGCATTCCTGATCCAGCTGATAAAGGACCTTGTCACGGTCCTCCTCACTCTCGCCAACTTCATCCCATATAAACTACAGTAGAAGTAGAAGAAAGTCATCATCAGCCACACTGTATCAAGCAAGAAAGCATAGAATTGCTGCTATTTGTGGACAACAAAATGCGAACATACCTGCAATTTTTGCAGCAAGGATCCACATGTAATGTCACCAGCCATTACTGACTAGAGCAACCAGTAAGGAAGAAACATTACTTCTCAAAATTATAGCTTATACCAGTTAGTACTACTAGAACAAAAAAATGCATTTCCAAACTTGATGATTCCAAGCTTTTACCAAACAGAAGTGACCAATAATCATGTTGGTGTAAAGTAGGCATTAAATCCGCCATGTATAGCGAGCAAGACAATGAGACTGGCACTCATGCTCCCTATGCCTAACTAAATCATCCTCAAATTAGGAGCACAAATACAATCAAAAACGGCTAATGACCCTACTGATACTAAAATACAGATAACGATCCCACTAACACTAAAATCCCCAATCATTGGCAGCATTAAATAATGATAGAGACCTAAACCTTTAGGGGATCAAGCATCT
>JAKNSH010172822.1:0-12602 GCA_027790015.1 Cymbopogon flexuosus | reverse complement strand
GGGGGCAACCCGGGCTCCAGCCCTCCAGCCCCCCCTACATGGTAGAATAGAATGATTGTCTAAACAAGATTTCTGATAGCTAAGACAAATTATCGTCGATGGTTATGCCACCTTGGAGCAGGGACGTAGCTAGCGGGGGGGGGCAACCCGGGCTCTAGCCCTCCCTACAGCTGGTTAATCCATGTACCCCGGCCTAGGCCCTGCCTAAAAACTTTCACTGTTGTTGCCTTGAGAAGAAAGCGCTCTACGTTTAAGATGTGTTTAGACCTCCCTAAGATTTTTTCTGGCTTCGTCACTGCCTTGGAGACACATGACATTACCATGATGTTTAATGCAGGATTCAGTAAAGAATCCCCTATCTTAGTATAAACTTGGAGTTTTGAATGGTTGCAAATTTTGTACGCACATCTGTCATCTGTGTGTTACTTCTGTTGATCCTGGTATCAAGCTTTGGTGTTGTCTTAAACCATGGAAGAGCAAACCATTGGGTCTTAAAATTGCAGTTCTGTCACTTCTGTGTTCCTTTATATTGACCTGTACTTGTGTTGCTTAAACAATAAACTATTTTTCAATAATTTTCCCTTTATCCCCTGCTTTTATGCACCAGATAAATTTGGAGCTGCTATGGCACTTGTAAAAAGTGATATCGGTGGCAATATAACAGTAAGCAAATCTTTCTGCAAGATTTCCATTATACTAGTATCATTCAAAGGTTATCTTCCATTCTTTTCTGTTGGTAAATAGCTGGGCAGATGGCAGCAGTGTTAATGTTGTCTTTCAGTTATCTATGTTGATATAATTGATATTGATAGCTACTTTAGACTGTTCTGCCTCTTGCTTAGTTCATTTCTCACTTCTTGAGCCCTTGGAGTTCCAAGGTTTTTTTTTAAGTTTGATTGACTTGATCCTCTTCTATCAGAGACTGGAAACAAAGTATTCATTAGATCCATCAAAGTATGAACACTTGTACAGCATGGTCCAGGAAGAAGTTCAAAACAAGACCGCAAAAGGTTCCTCAAGTTGCACAAATGGGCTTCTGTGGCTCACGAGGTGCTTCAGTTTCTTATTGTTTTGTTACTTTTCATTGCAACTTGTTCAGCATATCATGCCAAGTATGTGACTTTTATTTACTCAAAATTTTGCATGTCAGGGCCATGGATTTCCTTGTTGAGTTGTTTCGTAACCTGCTTGAGCATGCAGACTGGACCATGACTCAAGCTTGCACTGATTCATATACCAAGACTCTGAAGAAATTTCATGGCTGGCTTGCCAGTTCTAGTTTTACGGTAGAATCTTCGACTCTATATAATGATCCATACAAGTGATGAAATTCTATCCACATAGTCAATCTGTTTCTTCAACATTCTTTCTTGAGAAAATATTATCAACATGTGAATTCTGGAAATGTGAGTAGCTTTCACATGGATTGCCAACCTGAATAGCAAGGCATCAGCTCATAATAGATCAAAAGACAGCTTTAACTTGTTTCAAATCTGAAAAGTAATCTGAAAAGTTCTTTCTCAAGAACATGTTCTTATTGCATCCAGTATTGTATCTATGACTAAATCAATCCAAATTCTTCCATCCAGTCTTTTCTCTCTGAAGAACTAAAAAGTTAAAACAGGTGTTTCACAATTTTTAGCTACAGACAACAAACACTAGATGGTCATTTAGTTAATTTGAATTGTCTACGGAAACCCTTATCTTTTATAAGATCGTTTGTGTACTTCTAGTTAGAGTATAGCCCTTTTATTGGTGCTTCCATTTGTTGATTTACTTACATATAAGTTGATGGCAGGTGGCCATGAAGCTTGCTCCTAATAGAGATAAATTTATGGAGGTTATTAGTGGAACTGGTGACATCAATGCAGATATTGAGAAATTTTGCACAACCTTCTCCCCTTTCCTCAAAGAAAATCATGAATTTCTGGTATGGTCTCTCCCAATTTAAGATTCAGTTGTTTTGCTACTTTGGTCTCTTGTGAAATAGCTCTTGGCCCTGCTATTCTTGCAGGCGAGTGTTGGTCTTGATGATATGAAGGCTTCATAGAGCAGTCTCTGTGGTGATTACAACAAAATAAACAATCAAACTCAAGTATTGCAGAGGATATACCTGTTTTCCATAGCCATCTTCCCCTTGGGAAATTATACAGGGTGATAATAATTTGTCAGCGTGATTGGTCATGGCTACTTACACAGCGAATCAACAAATTTACTTTCCAAACTCAACCCCTGTTTAGACCTCATGTTCTTGCGAAATCCAATAGCAGTTGTGCTGAACTGAGTTGTTTTGAGTTGGTTGGTGGAATAATATGCATCTTATTGTGTGTGTGGATTGGAGGTTTAGTTATGGTATTGTTCTTAGTTAATTTATGTTACCCGAATATAAGAAATTAAGAATACACTTAACTGTGTATGCTTAACGAGGGTGGTTGAGCGAAGATGAGGAGCCACAGGGCAAGGTTGTATCAGTGGAAAATGACACAGATCGCCGCCTAAACAGGTCATCGTAAACATGGGCGTGCATGAAAAAGGGTCTAAAGGCAGATCAATCGAGGAGAGCTATGCGTACGTATACCATTCAATAGTACTGTTGCTAGGTGACTAGATTCTCGCCTTTGGTGTGGTCCTGTACAAACTAACTCTTTTGCAAAAGGATAGTGTAGTCCTATACAAAAGGAGGAACACTTTTGCAAAAGGGATAGTTCAACAGAAAAGCCCCAAACTTTGGTGTATGTTCATCACAGGAGTCGTACGCGGAGAACTCTTGTGCCCTTTGACAAATCGTAGTAGAGTACGTACGGCAAAGTTCATGAAGATGTCGACAAGGAGCAAGATCCGGCTCAAGATTACGGCGCCGGTTAATTCGTGCGAAGTGATCGGGTTCGATCGAGAAAGCCTTTAAACCGATTGCTCGTGTGGCGTCAGCGTCGATCGTCCAATGAAATCTGGCAATCACCAACGGTTTTCCACACTCAGGCCTTAGCTTGTTTGGAAATATTAGTGTTAATAGTTACAATTACTAGAAAATCAGCTAATGCAACCTATATTGGTTTTGAGTCATGTTTGTATCCTCTATCTAATATTACTAGTACGTACTTATTAGTTTGGGAAGGTAGTTAATAATTTTTTATTAGCAAGACAGTTTAATTTTAAATTACGAGTTGGACTGTTAGCTAGAGTGTTTATATCTATTGTTGCTAATTTTAGTTACTAACAATTAACACTAATAATATATCTAAATAGGTCCTTGGAATACTAATGGTTAGCTAAACTGGCCTGTACCAAGAGGTGGAGGAGCCAAGTCATCATCCACTGACCATGCAACATAGTATATTTCTTCAAAGCTAAGTGTTTTTTGTACCAATTAAGAGCGTGTTTGGATGAGCTAGAGGTAGTTACTAGTTGTTAGGCTAAAAATTAGTTTAAATCAGCTAAGGTTGCCTGACTAATTGGTTAACTAGTCGAAGGCTTGACAAAAAAAATCAGCTTATTAAACCACACCTATTATTCTTCCTGTTCAGATGCACTACGATCGATTTGAACTAACTTTTGCTAGCTAGCAATTAGCTCTTCTATCAAACAAACCTAAACTGATAAAAGACTGGCCAATCTTGTGTGCAAGATGGCTTAAAGTGTAAACTAATTAGATTTTTTTTTAGGGGAGTGTAAACTAATTAGATGAGCAAAAGTAGCGAGACCTTTTTTGCGAGATCGTTATCGTCGGCTCGATCGGCGTCGCAGTGCGGTACAGTGGGACTCCACCTCTGCATGCAGATGCAGCAAACCACCAGCTCCAATGCTCCATGCAACGACAAACTGCTCGATCACTAGTGCCGCCTATAAATTCTCGATGTGCCGCGCATGTAATTCAAGCAAGAATCAGCAACTCTATCCAAACTGGCACAGCCACAAAGGATTCCACGACGACGTACGACAAGGAGGCCGGGCCGGGAGCTGCAGGAACAGCAGCTGCGAACGTGCACTCCCATGGCGTCCAGCTCGAATAATGCGCAGATGAAGGTGCTCCTCTGCGCCGTGCTCCTCCTGTCCACGACCGTCGTCTCGCGCGGACACTGCGAGCCTGACGGCCACCGCGGTGGGGCGGTGGTGGCGATCACCGGGCGGAGAATGCTCGTGGCTGAGAGCGACGCCGCGAGTGCACTGCCGGCCACGACGACTGCCGTGAGCGTGCCGCGGCTCACTCGCAAAGCCGCCGCCGCGGCGGCGGCGTCGTACTCGGAGTCGAAGAGGGAAAGCCCCGGTGGGCCCGATCCTCAGCACCATTAAACCTCCCTCGCTTAGCTCCCGCACTCTTGACGGCTTGGATGGTTCAGTTGAGGGTTTTGTCGATGGACCAAATCATTAGTAATCATATGGTTAAGTTGACTCCTTAGGGTTGTGGACCTAAGTGACTCGGAGGAGCAGCTTCCTCGCCCGTGGTCCTGATGGTTGTGGCCTAAGTGACTCGGAGGAGCTTTAGTGTGGCTACGGCTGTCGAGCTCGTTCTGCAGCTCCTTTCACTACTGGCTTCTTAGGTGTCGGGTTATACTTTGTATTAGGTTCAGTGCTGGGGTGTCTGGTGGAGGGTTCCCCACCCCTCGTGTTCTTGCTTTTGTTTCGTGTTGAGGACTTCGTCAGTAATCTTTGGGTTACTTGTGAGTACTCTTGTACCTTGTATGTGTAGGTCTATTGACCATTCCCTCCTGCTTAATGAAAAACGGGCTATATGCCTGATCTCAAAAAAAAAATATGGTTAAGTTGAGGGTTCGAATAAATCGCAAAAAAAAAAAAAGTTGAGGGTTCGAATATCTCTCTTTTTGCCTCCCTCGAATTATTTGGTACTTTCGAATTGTAAGGAATTTTGGCCCCTAAATTTTCTCATCATAAATAAATATGCGAAATAAAGCCATCTTAATTTTATATAATTACTAATTTATTAGTCCTACAATCATGTTGCTAATTATTATACGGTGGATGTTTTTTTTTTCAAAATTTGGTGGTTGAATTTTTCCTAACGGCCGCATGTTGTGAATGAGCACGTGACAGCCTCTTAGAGAAACTGAGAAGGAATGGTGACCGTGATGGGCCTGCTGTTGTGAATGCTGGCACAGAGGCCCAGGACAGGACAGGAAGTAAGCCCACAAGTCTTCCTTATCCACAGAGACAGTATTTTAAAAAAAAAATAAAAAAAAATCATTTATAATTTCATTTCTCACCAAAAGGCAGAACAAAATTTATGAGAAAAGCTAGGTATTACCCGTCGCCCTAGAACTCCAAGAGGGCAAGTGATTCTGTCCAAAGTTTCAGAACTTATCGATCCAGTGACTGGGACCTGGGACGTTGAGTTGATTCAAGACCTTTTCTGTGTTGAGGACGCCACAAACATACTGTCAATACCGGTACATGCTGATCGGGAAGACTCAGTGGCCTGGCACTTCGATAAGAAAGGGAGGTTCTCAGTCAAATCAGCATACCATGTTTTAGAAGATGACTGCGAAAGGAATAAAAGGCGCCAGCGAGGTGAATCTTCAACTGAAAGCACACAAACTGCAACAGGTTTGTGGAAGAAATTATGGCGTCTTCCGGGACCCCCAAAGATTAAACAGATGGTGTGGAGAGTGGCGCACAACAGCTTGGCTTTCAAGATGAATTTAAAGAGCAGAAATATTGATCTTGATACATGATGTCCTGTTTGCCTGCGCTTTGATGAAGATGGCGCGCACTGCTTTCTGAAGTGTAAGGAGGTGAGAAAATGCTGGAAGACACTCGGGCTTGAGTCCATTAGATTACAGCTCGTGATGGTTCTTTCAGCTGAGGCGTTCGTATCTGAGATTTTGAAACTCAGGGAGGACACTTGTCTAACTGTGTGTGTGCTGATTTGGAGATG
The DNA here is from genome assembly GCA_027790015.1 of Cymbopogon flexuosus. Taxonomy (NCBI): domain Eukaryota; kingdom Viridiplantae; phylum Streptophyta; class Magnoliopsida; order Poales; family Poaceae; genus Cymbopogon; species Cymbopogon flexuosus. The sequence goes on along the minus strand of JAKNSH010172822.1, from coordinate 6,712 downwards.
GTGGTCTGTGCGGAATAAGGTAAATGTTGGGGAGCTAATGCCAACGAGTCAGGAGACTACAAGAATGGTTCATGACATGGTTTGTGATATTCTGTGCAAAGAGGCTCAAAACCGAGCACGGCCTCTAATGCCGGATGATCACAAAGAGGCTCAAAACCGAGCACGGCCTCTAATGCCGGATGATCAGAGCTGGTGTCCACCGGAGAGCGACTGTCTGAAAATTAATATTGATGGCAGTTTCAGTCACGAGACGAAACATGGCACTTGGGGCTTTGTTATCCGGGACCATGAAGGTGCAGTGGTGGTGGCTGGAGCAGGTAATTTGGGACTGGTTCATGGAGCACTTATGACTGAAACCATGGCTTGCAAACAGGCGATTGAGACGGCCATCCACTTCGGCATATCTAGGGTGGTGGTGGAAACTGATGCAGCTCAACTCAAGGAAGCATTGACGTCCCAAGCTTTTGATCTGGCAGTCGAAGGAGAGCTTTTCAAAGAAATTAAGGATCTTGGTGTTGAGAACTTTGTTAGTCTAAAATTTTGTAAAATTCCACGTTCTTGTAATTCAGTTGTCCATGAGTTGGCTGCTCTAGGCATGACCGGGTACCCGGGGCAGTACCATTTCTGGTCTACACCCCTCCCAGAATTTGTAAGCAACCTTTGTGCTCGCGATTTAGCTGAGTACCAGTTAATCAAAGCTAAGGCCTAGAGCCGATGGCAGGATAAAAAAAAAAAGCTTGCGCGTGTGATTTTGTCCCTCCTCTCACGCGAATTTTTGGTCCGTCCGATCTGGCCTGCGTTTGATCTGAGTCGTTCTTTATTATGGCCTCCGCCCGCGCCGCCGTGTTCAACGAATAGGCTTGTTTCCGGGCGCTGACAGTCTGGCCCCACCTTTCAGCTATTTTTTTTGGAACCGCGTGCGTTTCCTTTGTTCTGTTCATTTCATTTCATCCTCTGGCTCCTTTTCGTCTTCCTTGAGTTGCTGGCGAAGGCGGAGGCGAACCGCAGGCAGAGCCGTCCCTCCGGCGGCGTCCATCGCCATTGGTGCTTTTCTTCCTCCTCTTCTCGATCATTTGTTGTAGATCCATTATGTCTCGAGGTGATTTTGGTATGTTTTTGTCTTTTCCCCTCTATTTTGTAGTCGTTGTCAAAGTTTGGGTGGTGGCGGAGCTGAATCCCAGCCGGGTTGGTGTCTACGTAGTCGATTGTCTCTTGCAGGTGGTTGTTCCTTCATTTTTGGATGAGATCTGGTAGTTTGTGTGGCCATTGTGTTTTGATTTGATTTATTTTCCTTTTTCCCCTTTTTTCTGCATGCTGACGTCGTGCGGCTGGTGGCTGGCATTTTGCTTCCTTGAATTAGGTGAGTCTTCATCCTTCCTTTTAGATCTGGATTTTTTTTTGTTGCATGTTCGTGAGTTGTCTGATTATCTTATATACGTTCATTTCAGTTTTTGTTTCAAGTGAAGGCGTGGTTCGAACTGGACTTTGATTTTTCCTAGGTTTTTGAGTTGTATACTGAGTAGAATATTTAGAATTGAGATTTGAGTTAGTTTTTGGGGTTAGGGTCCCCTAGTTTTGTCTTCGGTTAGAGTTATTGATTTTAGATCCTGTCATTTAGATCTAATTTTGATTTGTCATGTGGTATTTGTTCCTGCTTTTAGATTGAAAATTTGTAAAATGCGCATTTAGATTTTGTTAGGTGGCCTAGTTGATTTCTATATTTGGTCCATTTGAATTTTAGAATAAAATTGCCTTTATGGTCCAATCAATTCATCAGTTTTAAACTGATATGCATTTTTGTCCCCAACTGTTAGGTTCTAGTTCTTAGAAATCATTTGCATTTTAGAATATTTTCTTAATTTGTGCTTACTGTAGACTTCAACATCACTTATAGTTGTTCATCAGGTGTAATTGGTATGGATTTTTTATGTAACTAGTACTAAGTTTAAAAGGATTTTCTTAATTTGTATGGTGGATTATCTATTTTTATCTCGTCTTGTTTTTTTGGTGCATTTCTTGTATGTTCTTGCACGTGGCCAGTGGATTTAGTACTAAATATATTAATCCTGGTGATTAGTTGGTTTCATTCCTAGGTATAATAATCCTGACGAACAGATAGGTTCATTTGGCATTTCGTAGTTGTTCATATGTATTTAGTTGATTATTAGAATTGTTGCAGATGGTGTTCCTGCTTCTATGTAGCCATGAATCACACAATTTTTCAAAAAATTCTGGCCTTGCATGTTGCGAATTTTCTTGTAGTGTGATGGGTAGAAGTAGAATGCTTGTGAATGGTTGTCCGTTCATTTATCTTTTTATTCATCAAAGACATGGATATGCTAGCAGGCTTGCTGTGATGAGCACTGCTTCCTTTTAACCCCTCTTGTGTGAGTAGGGATTCTGACCTCTTTGTTGAGCAAATTCAGCAACTCTCTGACCTCCTTCTTAGCAGTCTTTTTTTTTAACTAACTTACTATTGACCCTTGCTCTGTATGATAGCATATGATTACGAATTCATGAGATCGTTTAATATAGTTCTTCCTTTTTTTAGATTAGGCTGATTGTGCTGTGATGAGTTATTGCTTATTTCTGACACCTCTTTTATGAGAAGGGACTAGTCCGTTCCTTGAGCAGATTAGCAACTCTCTGAGCTTGTCAATTTTTAGTTTGCTATTCTAGATATGCTCTTCGTTGAGCAGAGCTTTGCAGCTATTGGAACTTTTACCCTGAAACATCATGCACTCAATTAGTGACTTTGCATTCGTCGTTTTGGCTAGTGGTGCTTTTACATGCATCTTTTGTCTAGTATCAAATGATGAAATCTCAAAACAATCTTAGGATATCTTCTGACACATAGCGATTACATCATGCTATGAATTAGAAGGGAATTCTTTTTCTAATGATATAATGTACTTCAATATCTTTGAAATCACATCTCATTTTGGGAGATCTGTATGCCATAAGGTAGTTCAGCTATGTAGTCCCTGTGAGGATCTCAAGACCTACCGATAGAAAGTGTTGTTTGACACTTTAAACAGTAGCAGCTTCTCTCATTTGTAGATGGTCCATCCTTGACTGGAGCTCCCGTCCCCGTCTATAGTTGTTTGTTTTAACTGTTGTGTGTAATGTAAATCAGGTCTCTGAGGGATTCTACAGAACTGCCACAAAGTTTTTCCTTGTTTGTTTGTATTGTGCTAGTCATAGATCTTGATGTAATTATTTTCATAGTTTGGGCCTGATGCCATGTCTCTGGTAGCTACGAGCTTTGACCACAGATGCTATGATTAGGCCAATGCATCTATCCATTATCGATAGAGACGGTTTATGTGATTACATTCATTGGTTATTAGATCAGTACTCTAGTTTTTTTCTCACTCGATATGCATTCAGCTGCTTCCTGCATTACCTGGCCCAATTTGTGTTATCTCTATGCTTTGTTTTGCTCCCTTTTTCAGTCAGAGCTCAGAACTGCAGTTTTGAGTTGGAGTTGGAGGATGTGTTGGAGTTGAAGCATGAGTTTTCCATGGAGTTGCCGCTTTTTTCGAGATTTGGTTTTCTTTTTTTATTTTGGCAAATTTGATGTTTGAATTTTGCCTTTTTTTTATTTTGATTTTGATTTTGGTTTTGATTTTTTTAATTTACAGTAGCATTTAACTACACTTACAAATAATGACTAACAGCAATTGTAGCCTAATAATACTGTAATTAAGTTTTGGTTTTGGTTTCAAAATACACGTATTTAACTACACTTACTTTTGGTTTTAAATTTTGATTTTGTTTTCTGAATTAGATTTTGGTTTTGGTTTTAAATTACACTAGTATTTAACTACACTTTTGATTTCAAATTTTGATTTTGGTTTCTGAATTAGATTTTTGTTTTGGTTTTAGTTTTGGTTTTAAATTACACTAGTATTTAACTACACTTACTTTTGGTTTTAAATTTTGATTTTGTTTTCTGAAGTAGATTTTGGTTTTGGTTTTAAATTTTGGTTTTGGTTATAAATTACACTAGTATTTAACTACACTTACTTTTGGTTTTAAATTTTGATTTTGTTTTCTGAATTAGATTTTGGTTTTGGACCTTTTGGTTTTAAATTTTGGTTTTGGTTTTAAATTTTGGTTTTGGTTTTGGTTTTAAATTACACTAGTATTTAACTACACTTACTGCGTGCTTTTTCATGTCTAAATGTTAAATTAGCATGTCAAATTTCTTTCAATTAGTGGATTTTTTTTTGGATTTCCTTTGGTCAATCCTTTTTTTTTCTCTAATTTGTATATTTCTGGAGTTGGACTTCCATTAGATGAGTTTTGTTTTTTTGAAGCTTTCCTGACTACTATTTTCAGGTTAGTTACTGATATATATATTGGGGTTTACAGAAGCCGCAAGAAGTAGTTGCTGTTGGAGTTCAGAGGTGAGATGTTGTTGGTCAACATGCATGTGGGGATTCATTTCTTTTTCGATAGGTTTTTATGTTTCTATCCTTTGACTTCCGTTTTTGCCTTTAGCGAGATCCTTTGCCCTCCTAAGCCGTGCGCCCTGTTTTCAATTTGTTTTAGTTGGCTGAATAAATTTTTTTCAAGATCCACCCAGCTAAAGAGGAAGCTCGTGTTACTCGGGACTTTTTGAAGGTGTTCGTGGTGTCTGAATTCAAGCTTCTGCAGTTTTTTTCGGTGGTTGCACGGTCCCTCCCCCCAAAGTTAGTTGCTGTTTTTCAGTTTTTCTTTTCCTGTATAAATATATCTAAGCTGTTGCTTGTAAGTAGGTTCTGTCATACTTTTTTTTTACACTTATGTATCTAATATATATTGTATATTGGTTGTTCTTTGTTAGGAGATACTGAATGTTATCAGTTCTTCACTTGAACTGATCTGCTATGTCTTGTGATGTGTACCTTCTATGTATATATGTAGATTCAGTGTGTCTTCGTTGGCCTTGCAGGAATTTGGGGTAATTAGATGAGAGGTTGTAGAGTTATAGGAGAGGAATGGTGATCTTTTTGCTTGGCTGAACCTGTTATTTTCTCTCTAAAACTTTCCCTATACGTGTTGAGTTGTATCTCAGTTCAAGCTGTTAAAGTTGCACCAGAAGAATCCAGTTTTTAGACTTCTTTTTGGATGTGGAGGAATGTGGCATTTTTTCTTAATTATAGTGCTAATTAGCTGTACTTATCATGTGTTATCAGGTGTAATTTGTATGTTTGAGTCATGTAATTAAAAATTGGAAATGGTCTCTACATTTTTTCCGACTAAAAGTGAAAAGGCTAGATCCTGCTGCTGGTTTTCGAAGTATACAATTGCACCTGTAGATGCTGCTTTTGGTATTATGGTAATTTGTTTGGTTTATTTCACCCAAATCTATTCAAATGTGTGTGTTTCTGGCCAAAACAGAAATTCGTGTGAAACCATGGTTTGGTTCACACGAATTTTGGTCTGAGCTTTTTTGTGTGATTTGGACAAACAAATCACATGTGTGAGTCAAAGGAGCAAATCACATGAGTTACATATAGACAGACTAAGCATTACGACGTTCTGATGATAAGACAAACAAACCGCTTGTATATTATTGAAATTTTGTGGGTAAAGAATGGACCTGAAGCAAACTTACACAACAAACTACTACAGTAAAGACATTACAGCATGAATTATGCTTCCATAAAAAAAAACACACCCAAAACATTCCTGGACAGAAGGACGCAGAGGGCTTTCTTCACTCCTGGTCCTGGTCCTGGTCCTGGTCCTCGAACGACTTGACCGGGTTGTCGGGATCCATGTCGCCAAACAGCGGCAGGTCTGCCGGCAGCGCTTCCAAGCTCAGGTTGGCGTCCTTGAGCGCGAACACCACCTCCTCGAACAGCACCCGGTTCCCGCGCGGCGTCAGGTGCAGCCCGTCCCTTCATCACAAGCACGCAAGGAATGGCGAAATTTCATTTGAGTTCTTCTTCTATCTCCGTCCGGAGTCTGGAGCTGCCAGCAGAACAGAGTGCGTAGCGTACGTGCGGCGTACCTGAGGAACGATTTCTCCCAGTCGGGAAACCTCTGCATCCTGGACCACATGTCGATGGCCCTGAGCCCGCACTGCCGCGCCACCTCCACGCACCCCCGCGCGTACGCCGCCGCCGCCGCGTTCGTGCGCTCCGGCAGGCCGGAGAAGTCGTGCGCGTAAGGGTACCTGCATTCGCCATGTCCCGTTCCATCACCATAGAAGAATGCCGATCGATTGCCACGGTGCGCGGCGTGCAGCGTATGAACGAAAGAACACCGCGATCGATCACTCACCGGAGACGCCCGTCCTCGTCGACCGGCGGCGGCGTGATGAGGATGACGACCACCGACGGCCACCGCTTCTGAAAAACAAACAGAGCAAGAGGATGAACTGAATCAGTGCCCTGCCGTCGTTTCGGAATGCAGCTAGGCCGGTCGTTCATGCCGACGAACTCACGAACTGATTTCGACCTTGAGGAGGGCGCAGATGGCGCGGAGGTTATCCTGGTACTCGGCGAGTGGCACGTGCTGGGGCGCGGAGGCGCGGTCGGGCAGCGCGGCGTCGTTGGCGCCGAAGAAGACGGTGACGGCGGAGACGGGGCCGGCGATGCTGGCGACGGCGCGGCCCGCCACCCTCGCCGCCCAGCGCGTGTTGTAGCCGCTGTACCCCCGCAGCACGACGTCGGCGGAGCGTGAGTAGTGGTTGGCCAGCGACGCGCCCCCCCCGCCC
>JAKNSH010172760.1:0-10035 GCA_027790015.1 Cymbopogon flexuosus | reverse complement strand
CCACACATTTTACAAGAGCTCTGGTTAATTTAATTTCTTCGTTGTTCCCCAGCAAATAAAAATTGTGCGCACGGTACGTACGTTCTGTACGATACGATGGTAGATGCATGTTGCTTTCAAGCCCATCAATATTTTGCAAGGCAAGTACGTAATTGACAAAAACAAGCCACCTGCTGCGTGCCCGGCCCGTCCAAAACACACACACACACCGGCCTCCACACCGCCTGGAGGGAGGCACACGCATGCTCGACTTCAACGAAGAAGAAAAAGAGAGCACCAAAGAGAGCTAGCTAGTATTAATTAGCTTGCTAGATATAGCTAGGCGGCCATGGCGTCCATGGACTTCGTGGTCCAGGTCCTGCTACGAGTGATGATGAGAAGAAGCATCCGCAGGCTGCAAGAGGCCGTTGACATGGCTGTGGAGATCGGCACGGCGGTCTTCGTGGCCGTGCGGGTCTCCGGCCTGGTCTTCCGCCGCCGGCTGCCGACGTCGTCGCCGTCGGTCTCGGGCGGCACTGCAACTACTACTACGACGTACTACTACTCCCGGGCGGCGTCGACCCCCTTGATCGGCATGTCCAGGATTGATAGGCAATAGCTAGGGTCAGCTAGCTACTTCTGGCAGGCAGGGAATATGTATGTAAGTACCAATATATGGTCATTTGTGCGTGTTGTGAGTAGCAATTAAATTGAACACAAGCATAATATTTAGCTAGCTATATGTTGTGCTATAGTGCTCTATATATGTTTCGCAAAAAAAAAAAAATAGTGCTCTATATATGTGTAATTTGAGGCGCTGAGATTGCAAATCAAATAAACTTTTGCACTGATTCGTTTGAGAAAGAAATAGTGATTCAGGGGGTGTTTGGAACTGCTCTATGAATTCTGTTCCACAAACTCCACTGTGAAACAGCTCCATGAACTTGAGTTTTTTTTGGATCATCATTTTAGGTGCTCTCACAACTCCACATTTTTTTCTCTCGAACGGAGTGCGTGGATCTGAAATCGTTTGGCTAAAAAATATGGAGTGTGGAGCTGAAAAACGTGGAGTGGAGCCTCATTTATCTGTGTTGGGTTTAACTTAGACATGAAGATTATTTTTAACTTAGCCCGCCTTGAAATGATCACTAGCTTTTTCATAATGCGAAAAACTTAATAGAGATGACTAACTAGAGTTTGTAGATGCCATATATGTGGTGACTTTGTTGTTGCAGCAGGGGTTGAAATAGATGTTGTTTCAGGTTTTGATCTTTTGTCAGTTTAGGTTTTTGTTGTTCCTATTTAATGAAGAACACAAAGTAGATCTATGGCGGACAAAAGGAGCAGGGTCTGTGGTAAACCCCTCCTATGACTATAGACAAGTTTGACATGTTTGTGTCGGTAGAATGACATGGTTGATGCCTAACACTATGGGCCTGAGGATGAACCCCTAGGGTTGCCACCAACCACACAACAAAAGATTGCATAACAAATTAGACGAAACACAATGCACCAAATTAATATGTTGGTCTAAGTCTCTAAGATAACATTCCGACATTATCTCACTTGATCAAATGACTAATGATATTTATGTTTACTTTAAAATGTATGCTCACACTTATTAGTACAACAATAAGATCAGACTGATGCATCGTCATCCACATTTAATCGTTGCTAGGACCCTGTTACTCGTAGTTCATTGAAACACCTCATTATCCTAGATCTGTTTAAAGACTCTCCACTATAATGCATATTGATTTGTGTTCCTCTGAATGGGAAAAGTAGCATCAAGCCTATAAATAGGTATGGTAGCATCGCGGCTCACACTTATTTTCTCAAGTTTAATGATTCTGGGTTCTTTCTGTTTTACAACATAATATTTAACCAATATGCTTGACATATATCATTAGTCGATTTGACCGAAGTTAGCAAGGGAGATCCTTACCTGTTTTTCATTTTACAAGATATATGTTTTAGAAAAGAGAAATATCAATAAAATTAGATAGGAAAATTTTCCAACAACAATTTCACACTAGCTTCGCCCTGTGAAGTACAGTAGCAGGGAGACCTCTTTGAAGAAAACCTTCCAAAAGCAGCCAATGAGATGGTGCAATTATTAAAAAAAAATCACATATATATGGTGATTCCAAACAGTCCAACAAGTCACAATGACGACCTCTCTCAAAATTGTGGAGCCAAAAGTTGCCTTGCCAGTTGCCACACCATATCATAAGGCACAGCGCCAACACCAAATGGTGAAAACTGCAGGTCAAAAAAAATTCTTGTGTTATGGTTGTGAAGGTGGAAATGTTTGTGCGTTAGCAAATTTCTTGTGTTCAGCCTATCAAGATGTCATTAAGGGAAAAGAATTACACATCCCATTTGAAGATGGGCGGGGATGGTTGTGTTCCAATCAAGATGTTGTAGGCCTTCTTGGAGGTGAAGATATATCATTTAATTTCCAAGAGTCTAAATGCTGCCCAGGCACACTAGAGGCAAAACTATTCAAATCTTCAGTGAGTTCGTGAAGCTGAGCAAAGGCAATGGAGGACAGCGGTGTAGGATAAATGTGCTATAGACACGTCGATCGGAGGGTAGCTACAACTTGTTGACAGACATGTTTTTGTCTCTGACAAAAGGTAATATTGTGAGAAGCGAAATTCTAGCAATCAAAACATCTTTCCACTTGAGAAGCATCCTGAACTTGACAAGCAGCAGCCATCATTCTTTCTAAAATTACCAAGAAAGAGAAAGCACATTTCTCCGCCAAAAAGAGCTTGACGGTGCAATGTATTACTATTATCGAGAAGGACCGATCGAGATGGTCTGCTTCTGTGCGCAACTACCACTAAATCCGGCGGCATCATGCGGCTCTGTCAGACCGCTAGCTAGTCCTAGCCAGCCACAAGCGACGAGATCTGTAGGCCTCGTCGTGGTGACCTCTGACTCTGAGACTGACACGTTGCAGCAGTGCACCACCACGCCGAGAGCTGCCAAGCAAAAGCAATGGCGTGCACAAAACCTGATCTATTTGAGTGAGTAAACGAAGACTCGATTGTCAGGAAACCAAAAGCTCGAGCACTATGTCATTTTCTCCCGAATGCATCGGGAAATCATGTTCTCATCCTCAATGTATTCAGGTTCGCACGCAACGCAAATGTCAGAACCAGACTTCCACACCTAATGCACTGTGTTCAGAATTAAGCTGCTGATTCCATTCTAAAAGATGCATGCAATGCAAAGACTACCCATTCTTCTTGTTCCATCGCACTAGATTCAGAGCGACAGAGTACAAACAAAGCCCTAGCATACACAACCACCATGATCTACTCCGTCTCATGCAGTTTCCTTCACTTGAACATGGAGATGTCAAACGCACGGGCGGATCCATCGGATGAGGCGGAGACCAAGGTGTTGCCGTCGGCAGTGATGGCCAGCGACTGTACCACATCTGCATGCCCACTCAACTCCCTGGCGCAGTCCCCAGAGAGGCTGTCCCAGATGCGCACCTTGCCGTCAATGCATCCTGACGCAACATACCTTGACGAACCTAGCCATGCCAGTGATGTCACGCCCTCCTGCATCAATATAATGCATGAGCAGAAGAATGGATGAATGAATGATTCAGCAACAAACTGCAAGTGCACGCAGAGGGAAGACGAAGCAATCGACGCACATCATGCTCGCAAATGCATCGGCTGGATTGGTGCGTGAGGTCCCAGATGATCAGCTTTTGATCCATGCTCCCTGTAGCTACCCAGCCATAGCTGCAGACAGGAAAGTCAAAACCTGCAACAAAATCGTGTTGCCAATTAAATTGAGACACTACTACCTCGACGAGATACCAATGCACTCAATGGAATTGGTGTGGCCTACTAATGAGCCAACGACCTGAAAAAAACACCAAGCTACAATAAGGGAGAAATGGTGAGTGGGGAAAAAACAAAGACCAGCTTGAACTAGCAACACCTACATGGCATGAGTTTACATGCACAATGTGCACAGAACTGTCCTTGGAGCCACTAACAACCGTTTGTGAATCCAAAGTCATTGATAAGCATGTCAATCCATCAGAATGATAGCCATGGCCTACAACAAGGGAAACAGAGATACCAAACAAATTTCATGAGTCCGCTTGATTAAGCACATCTAAAAATATATATGTGAGCATTACAACATATTCACTTTGTTCCAAATTATACTTTCACATGAAATTTGTCCTAAATCAAACTTCTCTAACTTTGACTATGTTTTTAGAAAAAAAAAATTAGCATCCATTCCCTCGGTTCCAAATTATAAGATGTTTTGGGTTTTCTAGATACATTGCTTACCATGTATCTAGACATAGTGTATATCTAAATGCACAGCAAAAGTTATGTAGTAAATGTCATATAATTTCAAATGGAGGGAATACAATACATGTCTACAAGTTCACATAAATGATCTACAAAAACACATTTCACGAAGAATTTAATGAAACTGATGTGATGTTCTAGATGTTGATGCATTGTTCCTATAAACTTGGTCAAAGTTGAAAAAGTTTGACTTAGGATAGAGCCAAACTGGAATATAATTTGGAATAGAGGGAGCATGTGGAAATCTACCTCGAACGACATGTCTGCTTTGTGCACTTTTTGGGTCCCATATCCTCAAAGATGCATCATCCGATCCAGTACATATCAGTTTACCTTCACAAGAAACAGAGCATTCATAGGTACATCTATATAGGCGACCAAACCACAACTTTATAAATAGGCAGATGCATAGCAATCAAGGAATCGTGATGGTACCATCTGGCGTAAAATCACCACATGTCACTGTGTTACTATGTCCAGCAAAGGTATTTAGAATGGCATTATGGTCAGCATTCCACATCCATACATTACAATCCTCTGATCCTGCGATTATCAAATGTCCCCGAGGGTGCCATTTAAGCCACTGCAAAATCAAACATGCAAGCCACTATATGAGAATAATCATCTAATAGCGATGTATTTTGTCATGGAAAGGAAGGGTTTCACAATGGAAATAAGTTCAGTTATCAGAATATCTCACCTCAAAACCTGATCCAGAACCCTCAAGAGTTCCCTTGAGAGTTCGTGTAGCTGTATTCCACACATTTATTTGCCCATCAAAACTTCCAGAAGCCAACAAATTCCCATCTGAACTGAAAGCCATTGTGCAGACAGTATCCTTATGTCCTGTATTAAGAACAGATATACTTTGTAAGTTTCCTGAGCTTACAAATCAACGTGGAAAAATAATGAGCATGCATCAACAACATGGAAAAATACTACTCCGTCTGTTCCAACTTATAAAGCATTCTGGCTTTTTTACATATGTCTTGTAATTTGGAACGGAGGGAGTATATGAGAAGAGGCTAACTAATAGTAGATGCAAAATGCAGGAAAAGCATAGAAATTAGATAGTGAATTACATCTATGGAGAAGATGTGGATATCATGAAATTTGAGCACTGTACCAAATACAGAAAATCATACATGATACATGTACCACCACTATTTACATGGACAAAAATTCAGGATAAACAATAATGAATGAAGAGAAAAAAATATTATCATAGATGAATTCAAACAAATCAAGAGTGGGTGTACTTCGCATATAAAATAAAAGAAATAAAAGCACGAAGATCTCAGAGATAGTACAGAGATATTTCAATAACAATTGCCATCCAATCCAACAATAAAAAAATAACAAAGAAAACTATACCAGTCAGCTCCAAAGCACCCTCTTCTGATCCAATCCTCCACAGAAATCCCCTATCATCTATGCCTCCAGAAGCCACAAGTGATGCATCTGTAGGACTGCACGCAACAGTGAAGACTTCGTCTGTACCCAGAAAAGTGGAAGGAACAACAAAAGGAGTATTAGCATAGTTATCAAATAAAGGCGCTAAGATGTCTAGGATAGCAGTATTAGGATAGGAAACATGAGATTTGCTATCCAAATATTCCAGGGCGCATATTAATCTGTGGTCGTAATAAATTTAAAATCATTGCACAATATTATACGTAAATATAGTACTACTCTGCAAGTCAGCACCACAAAAGCAGCACTAGCTTCAATTTTCTTGTGTAACAACTTGCCTGTGTGGCCTTGGAATGTGTATGTAGAATCATCGACGACATCTTCTGGGTCAACTGGAAATGAAGGTAGTCATTAGATTGCATAAAGAAGCATTGCCGGATGACTTAATTAGAATGTAAATCATGAAAAGTGAGCAACTGAGCACATCACCAAGTGCAGGTTTCTATCTAAACGAAAAATTCAGAAGGACAACAGCCGACATTCTTCAGAATGCAAATGGAACCAGTAGCAAGAAAATAACAAAAATATGTAACACAAAGGGAGCTAACAAGTAACAACTGCACTATTTAACGAGACATGGATACAGAGATAGCCAGCTGCACCGTCGGATTGTATCGAGATGCGTCCTTGGAGACCTAGAACTGCCAAGCTTAGGATGCAGGCGTCAAGTGAATAAGTGATACAAGGATTCTTTCTAAAAAAAAAAAGTGATACAAGGACATCACAGAGCACTAGAATATGAAAAATCACACCACACGAACTATGTCTGAATAAAAACTATCTCAATCTCCTGGAGAACTATCTGAGAGGCTAGCCGAGCCACGAATGAACTAAAGAAAGAAAAAACAGATAAACCAAACAGAATCCACCACTACGTACCCATCCCGTCGCCACCGTCGTCATCTTCGTCGTCGCGGTCGGGGAGATCTGCAAGCACGAATAATTAAGCAGCTGCAGCTAGAGACGGAGCAAGCAAGCAATTAAGCAGGTAAAGTAGAAGGGGACTAGTAGCACTGCTGAACAACCTTCTTCGTCGATGGTTATCTCTTGGATGATGTCCTCCTCGTTGATGAAGACCTCCTCCTCACCGTCAGAACCTCCTTCGCCGTGAAGCTCGCCTGAGATACTCATCGCCGCCGCCGCCGCCGCCGCTGTTGGGGATCGGAAAAGTGCGTGTGCAAAGCAAACGAGACAGGAAGGCCTTCTATGGGCTGGTGGATGCTGCCGATGTCTAGTTAGTAGGGGAGGACGATTGGGCTTGGGAGAGTGGGCTGATTTGGTTGTTTTGTCTATGCTGGCCCAATCCAAATCCAAATAAAATGAGTAGGTCCAGCATAGACGAAACAACCAAATCAGCCCACTCTTGGCCTTGGTCCAGAAGCAATCTCTCCCTCAAAAAAGTTAGAGGACGGCCCAGCAGCAGCAGCAGTGCATAATTCTTTTTTTTTCTTTTTTTTTTAGCAAAAGCAGCATGCAAGGTGCTTACCTTATTAATTAGATTAGACAATGGCGACATGCATGATGCCTGGCCTATTTATATGCTTCGCATCCTCCGCGAGCAAGCTCAATTCGCACCATCTGCATCGGCCTCTTGCATTGCATTGCAATTGCACCTAGCTCCCATCGAGGGAGGCTAGAAAAACTCCAGACTATGATAGCTCATGAGGAAGGAAGTGTTGAAGCCATTTCATTCGAAAGCCATGCTGCGCGTCTTATATCCAAACTCCCAACAAGAGAGGGGTGGTCAGAGCCATTGGTGCTCTACAAGAACTACTGGTTCCGCCCGTACTTCGTCCAGAGCAGGCTGCGCATCGAGAATGGCTTCAAACCTCGCCTCGAAGATGTCATCCTTGCTACCAACCCCAAGTGTGGCACCACATGGTTGAAAGCCCTCGCCTTTACGGTCATCAACCGCTTCCGGTATGACTTCAGCAACCACCCTCTTCTTTCTCGCCATCCTCAAGAGGTGGTACCCTCCATAGAGGCTCCTAGCCATGAGAACCTTACCTATGTGGAGAACCTCCCATCCCCAAGGATTCTTGCCACTCATATGCCTCTTTCATTATTCCCAAAGTCCATAGCCAACTGTGGTTGTCGAGTTGTGTACATCTGTCGAGACCCTAAGGATGCCTTTGTGTCTCGGTGGCACTTTGATAATAAGATGCATAGGGGACATTGTGTTGATATCGAAACAGCATTCGACATGTTTACTGAAGGTTTCTCGAGCAATGGACCCTTTTGGGACCATTGCCTCGAATACTAGAGGGAGAGTATTGCAAAACCAGGTAAGGTTCTCTTCCTCAAGTATGAGGATATGACCTTAGAGCCAACAAAATATGTCATAAAGCTTGCAACGTTCTTGGGTTTCCCATTTAGTATTAAGGAAATAGAGGATGGGATACCCGAGGAGGTGGTGAGGTTGTGTAGCTTCGAGAAGCTAGGCAGCCTGTCTACCAATCAAACAGGAGAATTTGCTCGGCTTGGCAATATAGTTATTGAGAAGTCATCATATTTTAGGAAAGGAAAGGTGGGTGACTGGGTGAATCACATGAGCAAGGAGATGGGGAGGAAGCTAGATTGCATTGTGGAAGAGAAGTTCAAAGGATCAGGCCTTGTGCTATAATATGTATCTCTATTTTTTCTATATCTTGTTGTATGCTTTATGTATCGATTTTTTTTGTGTTTGCATGAATAAACAATCTCCATTGTAAGATTTGTAAATGGGATTTCTAATTCCTAGATAAAGAGGTACATGGATTATCTAGCCCATAATCAACAAACACCTCGCTCGTGTTTCTAATAGTTTGTTAAAAAGAAATTATCGCTTTTTTCTTTGGCCTTCACACTAGCCTCAGGCATTGGAGCTGGAGAGATCGGAAAGCGTTGCGCTATTGGGGTTTATTTTATTTATAACAGAAATGGTGAAAATATGTCTCGTTCACTCTCAAAGAAAAATAAGATAGGGTTCCTTGGAAGCTTAATTAGTGCTCCCTCCGTCCAGATTATAAGACATTTTGGATATATTGTTTTAAATGTGAATCTAGACACTGTATATATCTAAATGCATAGTAAAAGTTATAAAATAGAAAAAATATCTTATAATTTGAAGCAGAAGGAATAGCTTAAACAACAGTTGTACACAACAAAATCGTCAGGATATATACATTGTTCAAGTGGGTGATATGGTGGTTGTCAAGTCACCGTTCTTCAGGAGGGAGTATGACTTGGCTTGTTCAAAAAAAAAAAATGGCACATGAATGATGGGGATAAAGTTAGGTTGCCTCGTGGAAGACAAGACAGAGATGTGGACGGGGTAGATCGATCTAGATTTGTGCTATAATAATGTGAACAAGTATTGTCTTGGATCACTACTGTTCTTCATGTATGCATCCAATCAACTACTCCCATTGCCAAACTTTATCTGAAAAGTCCAATTTTTGTTGCTTTCTTATAGAAATCTCTATCTAATAATAAACCAAAGAAATTTTAGTCTGTACGTCAGTCTGCCTTTCTGACCACTCTTTTTCTGTCCACGTAGCTAATCCTCCTGCCCAACGGATTGCTAAAATAAAAACTTCAAATTGAATACAATAACAACTCCAATTTAAAATTGACTAAAAAAGGACGCTCGGACCACCAGCCCCGCATCCGGATCGCTAACATGCAGCAGCTACTCGCCACCACCACACACTGCTGGTGCATTCAACATGCAGCACTTTCGTTTTTTCATGGGTAAAAAACAAAGAAAACTGCTTAATAGTTCCATGCACTTTTGTTAACATGAATGAATGAATTATCTAGGTGCCGTATACACTTCTGTTTAATATTTTTCAATTGCAATACACGATACAGTGTCACGCCCCTCACCGTGATATTAAATTAAAATAAGGTTGGCTTAGTTAAAATAAAACAAAGATAACTAACTTTATTAGATGACCACACACTAAACATCATGTTGGAACACGTCGACATGCTTGCTATTGGCACGAGTATTGGGCAATGAAATTAATGTCCCGATGCAACGCAGCGATACATATTGCGATACATAGACACATTTACTTTTTAGCATGAGTAATATTTACATCTCGGTGCAACGCACGAGTATGTTTTGCTAGTATATATAGATAGACAAATATAGCTGCTGACAGATACACCAGACACAAGACGAGCGTCCTCATTGGAAATCTTTCGTGCATTGTGTATGGTTGTAGAGAGGACGACTACATTG
>JAKNSH010172416.1:0-11771 GCA_027790015.1 Cymbopogon flexuosus | reverse complement strand
AAATAAATTAATCTGACGTGACCTATGCTTCTTGACAGCTAAGGCCTGACGACGACGCGCACATAGTATTTTTCTTATATATATAGCTAGCTTGCCATAATCACACGAAGCAACTGGCATTACTAAAAAGAAAAAATTTCGGATTTTTCCCAAGCATGGGCGCGTCACATTCGCTAAAAACTATGAACAGTCACAATCTTGAGGAACACACTACTGTATACTATCTTTTAGCTTTTGGTCTGAGCAACAAAGATATACAAACATACCATTCTCTACCACCAGTTCACTCTACTAATTCACTGAACATTTTTATCAGAAACAAAAATTCACCGAATTTTCGCCGAATCCCATCTCCTGGGAGACTGGGCCTTGATGTCAGTGGCTCTTGGAAGAGAAGATCAGTGGAAGGTGTTGGAGGGTCAAATTCATTATTGGAGTGGGGGACCAATGAGACACTCGTCCTTGCACATCACTACCACATGTCCAATATCAAAAGCAAGTTCTGCCACCAAACTGAAATAAAGGTGGGCATTAGTTTAGTGGTGTTAGGGGCACCCTCTGCACTTTTAA
The DNA here is from genome assembly GCA_027790015.1 of Cymbopogon flexuosus. NCBI lineage: Eukaryota > Viridiplantae > Streptophyta > Magnoliopsida > Poales > Poaceae > Cymbopogon > Cymbopogon flexuosus. The sequence goes on along the minus strand of JAKNSH010172416.1, from coordinate 11,201 downwards.
CCAGAAATGAAACGAAGCGAAAAAAAAAGGAGATTTGGCCTTTGGGCGTGCGTGCAAATGCAGATGCAGCAGCAAGCCAAGCATGCATGTAGACATCTGGTGGTACATTTCTGTTGCTGATGCACTTGGTCCTATGAGACGTCAGCGTCGTCGTCGCCTCTCAGCAGGAGCCGATCGAGCATCTGATGATGATGATCAGATCAGATCAGATCAGTTGTGGCCGGGATTGGGAGGTTCACAAGGCAAAGAGGGTTTAGGTCCACCAACTGGTGGTTACGAGACTAATACAGCTTAACAGATACCCCCCATCACCTACTCTAGCGAGTGGCGTCTCCCAGCAATCAAAGACCCTGCAGGGATCGGAGCGAGTGAATGAATCACCTGAAATTGGCAACTTGGGGGGCCGGATTTTTTTCAGGTAAAAATACACAAGGCAAAGGTGAGCGAGCGAGCGCGCTAACTTTCTGTCCGGCAAGTGAACTAGGCAGGCAACTAGCTGGGTTCTTCTGCTGAAAGAGCACTACTGAAAGTGAAATGGCATCAGTGTTCGCAAGAAGCGTAAAAACTAAGAAATTTTAACGGCATCTGCTTTCCTTGTGTGCTTATAGTGGAGAAAACAAAGCTCTGAATCTCTAATCCGCCGATGACAATCTGATCGCTCACGGAAACAACAAAACTAAAACATATGTATGGTATTATTGATTTGTTTTTCTGGTTTGAGTTGTATCGAAGGTTGGATATGGATTCTTCTATGACAAAAGAAAAAAAAAAGGAACTTTACATGATACTACCTCGGTCAAAAAAAGATGCAATCCTAGTTCTATCGTTAATCAAACTATATCAAAGTTGATTAAATGTATAGAAAAAAGTATCAATATTTAGACAACAAATAAATATACTATGAAAATATATTCCATGATAAATCTGATAATACTGTTTTGGCATCATAAGTGTTTTTTTTTGACAAATTTAGTCAAATTCAGTAGTACTATGGTAGAATCACATTTTGTTATTGGGACAGCGGGAATACTAAAATTGTTTTTGTTCTTAGAAAACTAAGATGATCAACTTAACGTTATCTGCTCATCATGAGAGCAAAACCCAAAAAGCATTTACATTATATTTAAATTCTTTGTGACATGGTTCTTTTTTATATAAGTATTATATTAGGAACAAATTATCAGAAGCTCCGACACTAATCCAAGAAGGAGATAAGCACCCGATCTGATCCTAGGACGCGAATTATGGATGATAGAATCTTCAGCATGCGACATTAAGTGAAAGAATCTCAGCCGTCCAATTTCCTATTCCCGGAGCGTGCAGCAGACGGTGAAAAACTCAGTTAAAACCTATGTGAGAAAATGATAGAAAAAAGAGATAGAGAGGAATAAGCGAGAGGAAACAAACAAAATTGGTGGTGGGGTTTCTTTAAGATTTGTAGGAAGATAGTGTTAGGCAGCCCTTATTGGTGGCAGGAGTATATTATTGCTCAAGGTAGGAGGAGTCAGGGGTTAGAACAACTCAAGTCTAGAGAGGGAACCAAAAGGGCAAAATAACAAAAAGAATAGACACAGCTCTGTTCTTCTTATTCCAATCTTCTCTCATCTCGCTGATTCATTCTTAGAATCCGTGGAATCAGCTCTGTCTGTCCCCTTGTTAGGTGGTTTCTGTTATAGCCAAGAACTTTTGCTCTTGCTAAGCCTCAACATCAGTTTCTTGCAGAGGTATCGCCTTATCTTTGTCAAGCTTAGATTATCTTTTGCGTCTTAATCCGAACAACATATGTCATAGATGAATTCTTGGTTTCTACTTCCTGCTTGTTGAGCTTTCAGTTTCTAGTTAGCTCCATGTGTTTGGTGGTGGGTGCACCAGCTGAATAGGTTGGCTCTTGTTTGGCTTGGTCTCTGAAGCACTAGTCAAGGTTCTTTGAAATCAGACTGAATTTTCCTCTGGAGTTAGTTCTTCTTGACTGAAATTTTTGGCTGTGTGCCGAATTTTATTATTCCTTTCCCTTCATAGCCACTAATTTGGACTGCTGGTTTTACTCCAATTAGGTGATGCCTTCACCAAAACAACTTAAAGGCTTCGATTGGTTTCTATGTCCCAGGTAGATCTTAAAAGCTCTGGTGAACGTCTTCAAGGAAGTGCAGTCATCTGAAGTTCATCGTCCCAGGTAGATACCTTAGTTTTTTGTTGGATCCACTCTTTTGTTTCTTTGTGCTGATTTTCTCCTGGCTTCGCAAGCTGGCTCGCCCAATAGAAGACATATTCTTCACTTCTTCTGCAGTCCCTTGTCTGAATTTGCTGTTATTATCGCCTTACTAGTATTTGATTCCCTATGTTTTCTGACAAATTCAGTATGCTGCTGATGCATGAGACGTTTTGTTTCTGATTCAATCAGAGATTGTTTAATAAACTATCCCTTTCCTTTTTCTTTTGTCTCCAATTACATGCAGCAAAGACGAATTTCTAATAGTTTGGAATGTTTGCAATTTTTATTTCTTTTGCAGCCAGCTGTTATCTTGGAGCCGTATACTACAGTATCTTCGAAGCTTTGATAACACCAATCTGATTCTGATGACAAAAACAGTCACTATCTCCCGCCATACTTGTAACGATCTGTCAGCTGGCCTCATCTAGTGCTTCTGAAGACGATGGCCACATTCTTCTCCACTTCCAGCAATCAGAGGGACCTCGCCGGAGGCGGCGGCGACATGTCGTTCCACCACTACACCTACTCGGATTCACCAGGCGGCGGCCTCATGCCTTTCCCCGCCACCATCGTGTCGGAAGGCCACGTCGCGCATGGCGGTGACGACGGCAGTAGGGATGAGCCGTCCGCGTTCGTGAACTTGACCGCGAGGGACGGGCCGACGAGCGGTGCCGACATGGGCCTGCAGACGCAGCTGCTCATGGCGAACGCGTCGGCGGCGGTGCAGCACCAGGGCCTGTCGCTTAGCCTTGGCACGCAGGGAGTGCCGGTGTCTCTTTACCAGTACCGGCAGGCGCAAGCAGGCATGGCCGCCGGCACCGCGTCCTCCTTGCTAAGCCCGACCCAGGTGTCTACGACGGCGAGCAGGAACGCGCTGAGCATCTACATCCAGAACTCCAAGTACCTCAAGGCCGCGAGGGACCTGCTGGACGAAGTGGTCAATGTCCGGGACGCGATCAAGCGGAAGGGGGACAAGAACCAGCAGGGCAAGGATTCCGGCGGCGAGGGCAAGGACGCCGAGACGAGCGACGACAAGGCCGACGAGCACGAAGGGAACTCCTCCGCGCCGGAGCTGACGCCGTCGGAGAGGCAAGACCTTCAGAACAAAGTGTCGGCACTGATGGCGCTGCTGGATCAGGTAATTTTTTTTTCCTTGTCATGTTTACGTGGTGCAGTGCATGCTGTCGTTGTTTTGCTGCGACTGCAAGTCTGCAAGTGAGTTTGTAGGTTGTGTTCGTTGGGACACGAACAGAACTTGACGTAAACGGAGGGTAATTTTCATTGGGTGACCATGACAGGTGGATCGCAAGTACAGGCACTACCGGCAGCAGATGCAGATCGTGATGTCGTCCTTCGACGCGGTGGCCGGAGCAGGAGCGGCGAGGCCGTACACGGCGCTGGCGCTGCAGACCATCTCCCGTCACTTCAGGTCGCTGCGCGACGCCGTGGGCGCGCAGGTGCAGTCGCTGCGGCGGAGCCTGGGCGAGAAGGACACCTCGGCGCAGGGCGGCGGGCTGTCCAGGCTGCGCTACATCGACCAGCAGCTGCGGCAGCAGCGCGCCATGCAGCAGTTCGGCATGATGCAGCAGCCGCAGCACGCGTGGCGCCCCCAGCGCGGCCTCCCGGAGTCCGCCGTCTCCGTGCTCCGCGCCTGGCTCTTCGAGCATTTCCTCCACCCGTAAACAACCTAAACCTTCTTCGATCTCTATCGATCGTGTATCCAAGAATCATGTGCTCACCAATGCTCCATGATCGATCGATGGCATGTACAGGTACCCGAAAGATTCGGAGAAGCTGATGCTCGCCAGGCAGACAGGCTTGTCTAGGGGTCAGGTGTCCAACTGGTTCATCAACGCGCGCGTTCGTCTGTGGAAGCCGATGATCGAGGAGATGTACAAGGAGGAGTTCGGGGCGGAGATGGACTCGCACTCGTCGTCGGAGAACGCGGCGGGCAACAAGGGCAAGGCGGACGAGCAGGCGATATCCTCGGAGGACCACGAGGAGTCGTTCCAGAGCCCGTCGAGCGCCGCAAACGCAAAGCACGGCGGCGCCGCAGCAGTAGGCCACCACCTCAGCGCGTTCAAGTCGGAGGCGATCGGTGGCATGGACGCCGCCGGCGTCGGCGTCGGCATGTCCAGCCTCGACGGCGCCATCGGCCCGTACGCTACCAGCCTCAACCTCGGCGCTGCTGTCGGCAACGCCGGAGGCCTGCAGGAGGCCTTCGCGCACCACCACGGCGGTGGCGACGCGAGGTTTGTGCAGGCGTACGGCGACATGGCCGGCCTCGGCGGCTACGACGGCGGCAGTGTGTCGCTGACGCTGGGCCTGCAGCACTGCAACGACGCCGGCGCCGTGCCCACCGAGCAGCAGGGCCTCCTGTACGGCAACGCCGGCGACTTCGAGTTCATCAATGGCTCCGCCGAGGACAGGCAGCGGTTCGGCTCGTCGCAGCTGCTGCACGATTTTGTCGCGTGAGCGGCTGGGGTGCGCCGGCGAGTGGGGGAATAACGCGGACGGCGTCAGAAGCCTGGGATGGCCGGCCGGCGCCGCCGTGGGTATACGGTGACACACTTCATCAATCATCATGCATGGTACATGGTTTCACTTTGAAATTTCAAATTAACGACGAGTAAGTTCAAGCATACAAACATATATACAGGTGTGGTAAGTGGGTAGTAGCAGTGGGGAATTATAAGGAGGGGTATACAAAACTGTATATGAATATGACTATGAGGTGTGGTATAAAGTGTAGGTTATTGCTGTAAAGAAGATTAGATTATTGGTACTATTTTTGGTAGCTTGAAGATTCGTCTACTGACGATTCAAGTTGATCCAGATGTGATGTGCTGTTGTTGTTGTTGGTCCAATTGGACCTGATCAAGTGAGTCCATGGCTCCCTTTGGAGATTGTAGACACAAATGTTTCATGTTTTGTATTGTACCGGTTGTTCAGTTCAGCTCTAACAACAATGCAGAAACATACTACTCTTATATATAAGCTCATGATTTGAACCTCGTGTGACATCTGATTTGACAGATATATGGCAGTCCAGCAAAATTTGTAAATCATAAATGACGTTGCATTGCTTGTACGCAAACGATCAGAATTGACGAATCGTGCAACTTTATATCCAGTCAGGCGCTCAACTTCTGCAAGTTGCTTAGCGAAACATCCCTGGGCAGCGGTTCCCTTCTGCTTGCCTGCTCCGCTTGACCTTCAAAGGCCGCCTACGCCCGGATTGATGAGCGGCAGTGCCTCGTGCATAGCAGCAACCAGACTGACGATTCAAAAAAAAAAAAAAACACAGATTGACGTTGCATCTGGATTTATGAACAAGTATGGAATTCATCTGATTCAGGCATGTAAATATTGCATGGGCAGAGGTCATTCAAAGTACTGGACAGAGCACATTTTTTTTCCCAGATGAATTGATAGAGCAGATATATATGATTTCATCATCAGAAGAGAAAAGACTAACACATTATAATTTTCCATGGCTACCTGAATGTTGGTTCAGTCACCACAAACTGGCAGCATGGAAATATATATCTGCTTATCTCATGTGTCCAGAAATTTGTCATACAGATGGAACAGAACTAGTATGTCTGGTGAATTTAGCGTCAGTTAGTCACGTTTCACAAACACAAGATGTCAACCAAAGGCAGTTACTTCTTACATTCGCAAGTGTTAATGCCTGCACTACAATATATTTGTACAACTTTATACAAAAGCACAATGCACTAGATTCGCCAAACACTTCTGTATGCTTCACTTTACTTTCCTAACTAATAACTTGTCCACTGCGTTACTGTTGTCCAGCATTTAGATGTAGTCAACTGTAATGTAAAGTCACTTGTCACTTTGTCAGCATCCAGTGCCCAAATTCACCTGCACAACAACGCGAAAGATGGTGTGTTCATTAATACATCCAACCTTCTACCTGCAGACAGCAAAGAGTCAAATTAGATCCATATTGATCATCAAGACGTACCTCTTAAGTAGGGATTTGATGTCTTCTTGTAGTACAGGGCTTTCAAGAAACATGTCCTTGCAGTCTGAAACATCAACCTTGGCCAGCTCAAAATCCTCATTGCTGCTGAGCTCATCCCACTCAAACCACAGCTTTGACACTCGCTCTTTCTTGAAGGCGGTGTGGTGATCCTCCTCCTCTGATGAGCCAGAAGCAACAAGGCGGTAACAGTACACAACTTTAGACTGCCCCGGTCTGAATGCCCGTCCGATTGCCTGGCGCATCACAGCAGGATTCTCATGAACATCCACAATGACAATGCGGGATGCACCAACAAGGGAGATCCCCTCCCCACAAGCCTTGATGGAACCAAAGAAGACTTTAGCTTCCGGTGAGCTGTTAAACCTCTCAATTGCTTGCTCTCGCTGCTCTTGGGTTGAACTGCCATCAATTAAGAAAGTGTTAACTCCTGGCTTCCATCCTTTCATTTTGGTGAACAACGTTTCCAAGAAATGAAGAGAGCGAACGTACTGGCTGAACACAAGTATCTTCTCTCCTGCAGCTTCTGAAAGTGACACCAGATTGTGTATGAACTTTGCCTTCACCCCATCACTGATATCAATTCCACATACGATTGAATCCATCATCCTTTTGCTGATGTTCCTATTTTTCTTGTCAACAATCTTGACATCCTTTAAGCACGGATGAAGTGAAACAGCATTGCATTTTGCATGTGCTTCAAATCTTTTCAGTCCTGCCAAACCCTTGATGATATCTTCCTGTCTGCTACTCATATTTAGCAAAACTGTGAAATCCACAAGTCCAGGTAGCTCCTTCAAGATCTCACCTTGGTAGTAGTGGAGAATGTTTTCAGTTAGCTTGCGTAGATTCTGGATAATCATCACCCTCATTGTTTTGGAATCCTTCTGAAGATTCTCCTCAATCAATTCATAGAAAATCTTTTTCGATATGGTTTTCGATCGCATAGACATCCCTGACATGTCCATCTTAGTCAGTATACTCTTCATGATTGCACGTGATCTCTGCATCTTCAAGAATCTGGGTCGGACAAGATTCAAAATATTAAAGACCTCACTAACGTGGTTCTGAAACAAGGTCCCTGAGAGCACCACTTTTCGAGGAGTTCGAATAGTTTCAAGTGCATTGAGCAGATCTGTTTGGTCATTTCTCGAGGTGTGGCCTTCATCTAGAACTACAAGGTTTGGGACCCTCAGCAACTTCTCTTTGCACATTATGGTTTCTCTATCAGAAGAGATGTCAGAAATTATGTGTGCAAATTGTTGATAGCCAAGCAGTAATATGCTTTTGCTTTCTTCCCACAATTTCAAAACTTTCAGTTGCTCAGGTCGACTACTAGCTTTGGAGGAGTACAAATCATACAAAGGAATGTTCTCAACTTGCCAACGGAGAAATTCACTTTTCCATGTTCCCAGTATACCCTTTGGAAGCATAATCAATGGCCTCCCAGCAGGGTACCTGGCCAGAAAGCTGTGGACAAAACTAATCAGCAGAAATGTCTTTCCAGAACCAGGCGCATGTGCTAGAATACACCCTCCTGGGTTGGCCTCATCTGCCAGATTCTTAGTCAAGAAATTGAAACCCTCCACTTGGTGAGGTTTCATCTGTTCTGAATGTTGAGGGTGCATTGACAGAGTATCAGGGGAAACACTGAAAATAGTTCCTAGAGCATTCATAGTTGCATCTGGATCACTAGAGTTTCTTTGTCTTATTGGGTACGTTCTGTAAGATTGATCGCGCTGGTGCATGCAACAACAACAAAAAAAAAGATGAGAAATGGGACGTGCTAACTCGCAAAAAAGAGCAATGAAAACTAGTGATTCAAGAAACAGAAATAAGTCAAACAACTGCACTCAACGTAAAACTTGAAATAAGTTTTGCAAACGAGAAATTGAATAGGACTTGATGTCAGAAAACGGACTTTTATGTTCTGTCTATGTTTTGCTCAAAACAGCATGAAAATGCATGTTTGATCAATAAGACAACTAGGTTGTCAAATATATGAACAAACACTGGCAAAACTGCACAGTAGATTGGTAAATTGTAGCTGGTAAAGTAAAAGAAAGGAATTTTTTTTTTCATGAACCATATTTTGAGAAACTGTTGGAGGTAACTGTTCATTACAAATAAAACTAGCTCCGTTTTTTCTATGTTATGCCATGAAATCATTTTATTGTATGTAATTATATACAGATCAATGTCTCCATAAAATTTCAAACGATTTAAGAAATAGAGTAAAAAATGATGCTTCATGAAATAGGCAATTGTCAAGATAAATGATAAACAAAAATGAAAAATCACTAATTATTGTATTAAATATCAATTGGTAATGATGCGATTGGCAGGAAGCCAAAATAGTATAAGCAAATAATCTTGAGACTTGAGACTCGGTAATTGAAGGGTTCTTACAAAGAGGAGAATTCATTAAACTATTTTGGACCAGAAGTCCTATACCTTTTTCCATGAATGCTCAAAAATTTTCTCAATGCGCTGCTGGATCAGACCACAAATACGGCACACCATGCCCAAATCATCTTTCAACAGGAAGTCATGGTTACATGCATCCTCTGTTTCCTCAGAGTTACTCTCTAATGGAATTATACTCAGATTAACTTGATTAGTCTGCTGAAATAAATGGAGTTAGACTCACGTCACAGAAAAAAAATTAATAGCAAATCACAAAGTAAGCAAAATGTAAAGGGACAAACAATCCAGTACTATGATGGTCAAACGTCAAAAAGAGTCAAAGGATAATACAACTAATCAGATCATTGAGGTGCTAAGTAAGATTGGACTAAAGGTTCTTCTAAAACAATTGGACTAAAGGGAATCATCTAATGGAAACAAATTCGTCATTGTGGACATGGGAACCAACAAGTGGATATGAAATTGCAATTAAATAATTCACAAAGAACACTGAGAGCTGGTACTGAGGTTGCCGCTTATCATAAACCTAGAGTCCTAACTTGATATAGTTTTTTTTGAACAACCTAAATTGATATAGGTACAAAAAATAAATAGAGTGATTTTAGATTTGACTACCTGTGAACATGCAAGTGCAACTGACATGCCCATCCACAGATCATCCAGCTCATCAACCGGGCTATCATTGTCATGATGGTTACCCTCATTGCTCTGTGGTTCATTTTGTAGAATTTCACAAGATACTTCGTAAGAACCAACATGTTTCGCTATGGTTCTTCCAATCTTTCCTTTCTCTTTAAGATCATTCTGTTAAAATGAACAGGGTCAAGGTGAACATTATTGGGTGGAAATGGCTGCAGTAAACTTCGGTTTATAAAGAATCAATACTATATCATGCAGATCATGATTTTTTTAGCTTAGATTAGTCATGCATTATATCAAGAAGAAGATGCAGAAAGTACACAACTTTATAGAAGAGACAACATTCGGTTCTTTAAGAAACACACCATAGTCTTACCAATACGTGCATTACTTGGTCAATGAGTAGCAAACTGTTGTTGTTACACTACTTAGGAAGGGTAATGATCCAGTTTTTAGGCACAAAATGAATGCTCAGTGCTTATTTGTAGTTCTCTAATTTATTATAAACCATAGTGATTAACATATCATTGCTAGAAGCCAAGTAAACCTCTTTTCTTTTTCCACGAGAAAAAACCCTCATATTTATATGAAGAAATCGCACACCTCAGTATTAGTGTTTATGTTTCCACGTGCTCGCTTGATCAGTGGCTGCTGCTCAGAAGTACTGTGGCTGTCAAATAGAACAATCTTTTTGGCCTTGAAACAGAATGGCAATAAGTTAGCAATGGATGCATTCAACACGATTTAATTTACTAAATACTAGTACATGTAAATCTTTTTGGCTGATTAAGGAAACCATGAATGCACAGTATCCGCATCTACTACAAATTATGTACAACTTGAATTTCCTGTAAAAACAATGTGTATTCACGGCAAGCTGAACGCACCTCAGCAGAAACATCGTCACTGTCCATGGCATCCTTCACTTGCTTAACTAAAGCCTGTGGTTCAGTACTGCTATTGCAATTGTCCGGCCTGATGATTTCCTGATGTCCGACAGGGTGCTCAAGCAGCAGGTTCTGTTGGATGTAATTACTATTTTGATTAGATGAATTCTCATCACCAAAGGATTTAACCCTGTCCTTGTCACCTGAATCAACTCCTGAAGCTGTTGAATCAGCCTCAATGCTGCCTGCATTAACTTGGGTGCGATATTCAACATTGTCTTCGTCTGCATCCAAGTCGATAACATTATCTGAACTACAACTGCTCCCAATTTTTCCAAAGTTATCTAGTCTTGCACCTGATGACTTGGGCAGTGGGCTGGAATATATCAGTTCGATAGGTACTTGTCGTAGCCTTTCTATGATGCCAAAAAGTTCACACCGTTTGGCAATGATCGCCTTGAGATCTTTGGTGACACTCAAAGCCTTCAACTCATTGATTTGCTTAAGAAACTGAAGATGGAGACGTTTATTATCAAGGAAGATGTTTGACTCTGACTGGGACTGGGTCCCTGGTGAGCTAGTGTGCTCACTGCCAAGTTTCTGCCTTTTCTGGCCAGCAGAACCCATCCTTCAGAAAGAAAAAAAAAACAGTAAATGCGTATGTTAAATATTGTACAGAATACGTTCAGTATATTATTCTTACTTGTGGCGGCCACCCACCTTGTATATTTGTTGGAAATAAACAATCACCTCTTAAATTCATGGTGAAAGGGAAATTACAAATCAGGAATATGTTTTCATCAATGATGCGATAATTGTTAACAATATCAAGGAAAACAAACATCCATGAGACCAATGATTCATGAAACAGGTAATAAAAGATCACTAGGGACCAATGATTTTTGCATTTCAGTTCCCACACGGCTATTCTAATTTACTAAGCAAGCCTGACTCATGGAAGGGTGGATGCACGCACTGAGTACCAGACTGGAGTTATATTATTAGATCAGCACCTGACCCCAGAAAC
>JAKNSH010172411.1:0-11961 GCA_027790015.1 Cymbopogon flexuosus | reverse complement strand
TGGCTGATTCTTCGTCGCTCCGACGCGGTGAATCACCAAGAACCGTTCACACCTTGAGTTGGGCCGTCCACAAGCTCAGCTGGATGGTCGCCAAGCTCCCAGTCACCACCAAGCCGTCTAGGTGATGGCGATCACCAAGAGTAACAAGCACAAATTCTTACTTGACCTCGCAAAGCCTAATGAGACGGTGGATGCACACTTTGCTACTCCCTAAGCACTAATGCTGGCTTCAATCTTGGATTCTCAAATCTCTAGCACCTCACTTAGGCTCTTGCACTCCCTTGCACTCCAAAGATGTTGCTCAGCTAAACAAATGTGCAAGAGGGCTAACATAGACGAGTATGAGTTGTATTTATAGACTCAAGTCCGAAATCCAACCGTTATGTCCAAGTCAGTAAAAATCACGAGCGCCGGGTGCACTGACGCAGAGCGTGCAATTTTGAAATCCAGCAACTAGCCATTATAGGCACCGAACGCGGCCGACGCCTGACCTCCGGACGCGTCCAGCGGTCTGGCTGATTGCAATGCTCTCTGGACAGCGTCCGTGGCACCCCCAGACGCATCCGACGCCTCAACAGAGGAGCGTCCCAGGGTCACCAAACCCTAGTTGCGCCAGCTTTCAACAGGCCGGACGCTGACGTCAGCGTCCGGGGCAGCGTTTGAAGCTCGATTCACTTCCAATTCAAAAATCTTTGTGAACGGCTTTGACTCCAATCAACCTTAGGGCCTCCTTGCAGCTTCCTAGCGCTAAGTTTCACAAGTGTGCACCACACCTAAACCATTAGCCTTACCTATATCAAGCTACTCATTCGTACCCCTTAATAGTACGGCCAAATGAAAACAAAGTCCTATCGACTAATCCGATGTCCTCCAACACCAGCGACAACCGGAACTAACCATCCTAAACCTTGTCGTCCGTCCTTTGAAAACCGAAACGAATTTCATCGCCAGGGGGCATGAATACCAATTGCCCGTGATTGCCATTATCATGACCTAACTTACCACTGTTTCTGCAAAACACACGTTAGTCATGATAATAAACATTGTCATCAATCGTCGAAACCCACATTAGGGGCCTAAATGCTTTCAAAAGGCCTCCACAGTGCAACATTGGAAGCAAAGCCCCTTGCCTCTCAGCAGTGACCGTGTTATGTTATCCTTGGACGAGAAGGCAGAAGGAGGCTCTACTCTGTTCCTCTCATCTCCCCTAAGCACTCCCCCTCCCCTCACACCACCTCTCCAATCGTCGTCGCCGCCATTTCAGCATGTGGCGGCAGTCCGCGGCGTCCTACACAACCAGTCCCTCTCATCCTCCTTCCCCCCATTCCTCCATCACCCACCTTTGCTCCATGCTTCTTCGGCAGGTCAGCCAATCGTCAAGGTGAATTCGCCCTTCTTGGGACCAGATTTTGCACTTGCAACAGCCTCTCGGACTCAGCGTAGAGCGTGTCCCGTACGGTTTGACCTGAGTCCGATAAGAGACAAGAGCCATGAAGCCTCATCGTGAACGACTGCATGTGCATAAACTAATAACATTGTGTCATAATCTTTTCAATCCTCAGTTGCGTTAGACATGATAGAGCAAAAAAGAGAGAAAGTTTAAAGCACAAAAGAGAAAACGATAATACGAAATGGACTTGGAGGTCGGCACCACAAGAATGGAATGGCCGATGTTACTGTTGCGGGTTTTAAACTTCTGATGAACAATATCGCGCCTGAGCCTATATAGCCAATGCCATCGGGCTTGCAGATCATCCAATCGCATTTCAACTCGTAGGAAAACAGAAGCAAAGCAATCTTCGAGTCCGCATCCATCAACTCAGCTTGAGTCCAATGGCCACTCTTCCTGTCTGCGAGCGCTACCATTGCTGCCACACTGCTTAAATTAAAGAGTGACAAGAGACACGCGATAAGTCAAGGACGGTGTGGGGAAAGTTAAATATGCCATTATGGGCATATGCTCTCATCCCAATGCGTATCCAGTAGCAATGGAGATGGGGCATATGCCCTTAAGGGAAGCAGAATTTTAAAAAGAAATTGCTTCTCTTCAACTCAGTTAGTTTGTCGATAAAATCGGTTATTTAATCGGCTTCTTCGTAGTTCCATTGTTTTTTAATGCCCCATGATTCCATTGTTGTTGTTCACCGACCATTTCCAGTTCCCGCTGGAGGACCACGAAAGTGAAAAGGTAATGGAGGCTAAATTGCAGACTGAGCATGTTCGTGCAGTCCAAATAGAATGACATTTGGCACAATTCCTTTGAATTTTTCGTCGAATTTGCATGCATGGGCACATCCAAACACGCTCATGAGGGGATGAAAGGGACACTTTGAGCCTGTTTGGATTACGGGAAAAAAAATTTGTTTGTGTTTTTCACATGAAATTTCTGCAAGATTCATGTGAAATTCATGCGTCATAGGGTTGCTTGGATTTTGCCGGCGTACAAACTGAATCAGCCAACACCAATCTTCCTAGGTAGAGAAACCAAAATCGAATAAACTGATAACTCACCTCGGTTTGCTCTGGTTTGATTCTTGGTTTACGGTTAAAAAAAATGTCCGGTCGGACCTCCAGGGCCATCATCTTTGCCCCTCACTACCAGAAAACCGAATATCCTTGGAGCCAAGACTTTCCTTGAGGGGCGAAATTGAACCCCAAGGATATATCATTAACATGGGGTGTTGTACGAAACCTCCAAGGAAATGCATATTCTTGAGTGCTAACCCAAACCACAAGTTAATTCTATATTTTTTCATGAGTGCTAGTTTGAATCACTGAGGTAATTCATATTTCCATGAGTTCTATTAGAAACCGAGTTGTGCAAGTTTGCTTGCCACACGAGGATGCGCATGTGCTACTGACAGAGGACGCGGGGCCATGGGGAAAGAGCTGGACCGACAGGAGAGAACTTGGCTGGGGTAGTGCAAGTATGTGTACCTTGAAATCACCAAGGAAGTGCTAGTTTCCTTGGGTGCAAACGCTCAAGTAAATTACATTGTAGCTGCCAAGAAAAAACACTTTATAGTCATGTAAGAAAAATGGACCGTATAGGCCATTTAATTAGTTTGAATTTTGGTGTTTGATTATCAACAAGACCATTTGGACTAATATTGTTTGTTAGTGTTTTAGATATATAGTTCAAAGGATGCAAAGTAAACTTGGATTTAGGACACAGTGTGATCCAAATCAACGCCTCAACCAAGACATTAGAAGTCATGTTGAAGACCTAAAAGGATCAAACAAAATCCAAGGCACAAGAAATAGAAGCCTGGATGCCAAGACACAAAGTTGATTGAATCTGCTCAAGCGGAGATATAAACAGTGGATGAATTGGAATTGTCTCATGATCTTGGATCCGCTCAAACTAACATCACCAGTTCAAATCTGTAGAGATTTTCATTAGCTTTCTAAAAAGTTCAAGATTATCAAAACCAGAGTTCAGAGCTAAAAGTTATGCACAAAATATGAAAGCATGGTATGCTGAAAATGGAGTAACGTTGAGTCTGATGACTACAGTCACGTCCTATGTTGAGCGTCCAATGCTCACAAAATCAGCCCCAAAGAAAACAGTGACACTGTAGAGTACGATGCTATGTGTCTGATACCCCATAGTAGTGTTCGATGCTTGCAGAAAACAGGTGTAACTAGTCGACATGGCACCATCATATGCATCTGATACTAGCACTATAGCTTCTGATCTTTACAGAAACCTGCAATTGGCCTCCAACGGCTCTATTTGCAATGGGGCTATAAATATGAGTTACAACCAGTCAAATAAGGTGTGGGGGAGTGATGAAACAAACCAAGGCTATTGATATATTATTTTAGACCACCATTTATGCGCTTGCTCCGGGCTTAAGCTTAGATGCCAGTGAGTTTTGCATATCTCTTACCACTCGGCGCTTGCTCATACCATTGTTTTAAATCGAAGGGGGGTGTAATCTTGCGAGAGTACGCGAAACATGTTTGTGTTGTGGCCACGACCGTTTATGGAGGGAACAAGGCCCGCTGCGTTTCGGCCAAAAGCTTGACAGTGAAGATGGCAGAAAGCGGTCTGGGAGAGGCTTGTCGGAGGCACATCGGAGACCCACTTGCGTATGCGGAAGGTCCGGGGCTGTCAATGGAGTTACCTAACTGAAAATTGGCCCTTTATGAGGAGCTCTAACAAGGACTAAAGGGGAAGAACTCTGTTCTCGATACCTTTGTAAAAATGCCAGAGTCGTCGACGAGAGTTTGCATCTCTACCTTATTTTTATCTTATGCACTTGTTTTGCTCCCTGTGTGCTTTACCTTTCCTAGCTTAGTTGATAGGATTAAAACCTAGTTTGCATAACTCCTTTTGTGGTAGAGATAGGAACACACCTAACGAAATCATAGTTGCACATTTAGATAGATTGCTTTTTTGCATAGGTTAACTGTATGTTGGGATAGCTTAGCTCCACCGATGAAGAGTTTTTTTGGCTTTAGTTCCATACAACAACTTCACCAGTTAATCTTAAGCTATTTTGAAAAGAACATTTGATAAAACAGTTTTAGGAAAGAAGAAAGCAAAGAGAATGGAGAAGCTAGTATATATTATGAGCTTCACCTCGGTTCTTTTGTGAGAAGAGTTGAAAAACAATTTCTTCTAAAAGTTATTTTATCTAGACTTTTATGTGAGGCTTGAGCAAAAGCCCTACCAAACAGGCCCACGCACGTGTCTCTGCCGAATCCGTTTGAGTCTTTTTAGTTAAAAACAAGTTAACAAAAAAATAGGCCAGTAAATAGATAGAATAGAATGGATGTATAGATAGGGACTCGTTTCTTATAGGCAGTAGATGAGTCAACTGGACAATTAAATTAATCGAAACAAAATCATCAGCACAGTAGTATTCTGAAACCGCCTCCTCATATATATATATAAAAAATAGTGCGTGTGAAAGAGCCGACATCTGATTTGGACATGGCTGCGCTCCATTTGCAAGTTTCCTCAAGTGCTATTTTAATCGTATTCTGTTAATTCACCTATAAATAATTACTCATTATAATCATTATAAATGTCATCATAATGCTAAACTTAAGGAATGTTTACTTTTATACCATGAAAAAAAAACAAACAAAAAAAATACTGCCACGGCGATGAACACAACACGTGCTCGTTTGGCACAGATATTTTTGTTCCAAAAAAGAGGCAACCTACTAGATCGCAGAATAATTTCGAGAAGAAAATCCTTGTAAATAAAATGACAGTGAAGTCTCTCCTACCCTCCCGTTCCCGTCCCACGCTTTCCCGTTCCCGTCCTACCAACCCCCCTCTGGCCTCTGGCCACGGACCTTTCAGAGCCGGAGAGCATCATTCCTGCCCGCTCTGCTACAACCAGCAGCAGCAGCAGCCGACGCCGACGCCACCGCCCACACGTCTCCTTCACCTCCCCAATCTCCCCGGCCGTTGGCCTCCCCGATCCGCGCCACCAGCCCGGCCTGTCGGTGCGGGAATGCGGGTTCGTCGCGCGGCGCCGCGGTGAGCTGTTGATTGGTGGGTGGCAGTGGTAGCCCCGCCGCGGGCCGGGCAACCGGCGATGGGCTGCTTCCGGTGCTTCGGCTCCGCGCGCGACGAGGAGCTCAAGTACTACGGCGCCAAGGGCCCCGGCGGAGGCAATGGCGGCGGCGGGCGGCCGGCGGCCGCGGCTGCCGCGTCCTCGTCCGCTGGCGGAGGAGGCGGCCGCGGACGGGCGGAGGAGGCCGTGGTGGCGCCGCCGCCGCGCGGCGAGAGGGACCACGCAGGTGCGTGCTGTTTACGCGCGTCTCCCTCTACCCCCTGGGATCGTTCGCTTGGTTTGTTGTTGTTGTTGGGATCGGAACCGGATCCGAGGGAGCTTTGATGCTCGGTGTTAGTCACTTCGCGGTGGTTGGGTGGGTACGAATGGAGCTGCGGCTGATCCTTGTGGCGTGTTGATGTGATTGAAGGAAATGACAGGAACGATGCTGTGTTTGATCTTTTTACGATACAGTATATATTAAAGATGGGAGAAGGGTATTGTTAGTTAGAAAGGGTGAAGGGTATCCAATTGTATATAATCTCCAAATTCAGAAACTCCACATGATGATAACCCATTGATTAGAAACAAACAGGGATATGTTTCCTGTTGTGATTAGTATATTTGGCTTTGCTTCAGCATGACTGTGTCTTGACCATGTTGACAATGCATATGTGCAGGGGCCGACAAGGCGCGGGCCAAAGGCAATGCTGGCTCCAAGAAGGAGCTTTCAGTTCTCAGGGACGCCAGTGGCAATGTCATCTCTGCTCAGACCTTCACCTTCCGCCAGCTTGCAGCCGCAACAAAGAACTTCAGGGATGAATGCTTCATTGGGGAGGGAGGGTTTGGGCGCGTTTACAAGGGCCGCCTTGACAATGGACAGGTATTGAGCTTTCTTGTCAAAGCGAGGCTTCCACTTTTCTTGTTTCTTGCTGTTGGACTAGTACAAAAGTGGCTCAGTTGTACCAATGCCGTCATTGATCTGTCTAGGACATTCAAGAAAAAGCAGTGTCCACCACATGTGTGGTGGATGCCCACAGGCACAAAAAATCTGTGTTCAATTATAGCTGATCCAACTTATAATGGCCTGATAAATGAGGGCACTATGGACTGTTTCGCAGGTCCTTCATTCTAAATTCACAAGGATGAATGACATGAAACAGACAAACAAGTTTTGCATGACATTTGATTCTTATGCAGTTACTTGAAATCCTGAATTGTAAGTTAGGCACTGCATCAGTATTTTACTGAAATGATGAATCATCTGTTGCAGGTTGTTGCTATCAAACAGCTGAATAGGGATGGTACTCAAGGAAACAAAGAGTTTCTAGTGGAAGTTCTTATGCTTAGTTTGCTGCATCATCAAAACCTTGTCAATTTGGTTGGTTATTGTGCTGATGGAGATCAACGCCTTCTCGTATATGAGTACATGCCCCTTGGATCATTGGAGGACCATTTGCATGGTAACACTGTTTGTTTCTTTTCTATATTTGTCTTTTGCATATTGGTGCCTGTTAAGTTTCCTATTTATGGTTACTTGCTGCTACTGTGTGCTGTTCAGTGCATGCTAGTACTTGTCTTTCACATGCCCATTGGAGTATATGCTGACAATCTGCCATGCTGTCTGCTCCCATCTTTCTGCCAATGTGTTTCATTTTGTCCATGTGCATTAATGCATATTTCCATGATTGTGGCACTTTTCTCTCCCATGTCCTTTTGTCCATGCAACAGGAAATAATGTACCCATTTAGACAATAGTTTTTTTTTTTCAATATTCAATCATGATGCCTAATTTCCATCATTACCTTATTAAAGTAGGTTGTACTTTTCATATTTGCATCTTGATTACAGGCAGTAGAATTAAGTGCAGTAGTAGCTCGTTTACATCAACCATTTGAGATTGGTTTTCTACATGGCTCTTTATCACGAAATTTAGAAAACAAACAAAAAAAATTTAACCACTCTCTGAAACCACCCTTCTCGCTCTCCACTAATGGAGAGGCTGTATCGCTCTTTAAATTTAATACATGATAGTTCTCTCATGATTTTTTTTGATAGAAGGAAAATTTGACAAACCATTGGAGTATAGAGAATGAAATTGAGAGTCCGTTGGAGAGACGAGATATGTAAAGAGAATATTCATGGGATCTCTCTAAATAGAGAAATAGAGATTGAAGTTTGGAGAGGTTCTTAGAGTTACAAGTATTTATTGTACCTTTCTAGGGAAATCTCTAAACAGAGTAAATAAGGCAACTATATCATTTTACTGTGGAATGTGTTTACAGATTTGGAGTTAAAACTTTAAAAATTGTTCACTTATATATATGATTGTACTATCAATGGCATATCCTTATTCTTTGTGTGACTGAAAATTTGTTCGAAAAAATTATCTTTGTTTAGGTTCATTTTTGTTGCTAAGCCGTAGCTTTAGATAAAAAGGACATGTATATTACTTAGTTAACAGGCAGAAGGCACCTTTTGTTACATAAGAATACACCATTTTTAGCTATTCAGTCATGGCAGCTATTGGGGACAAGGAAACAAATAGATCACCAAAACAACAGTAACCCAATCAAGATTTCTCGGGAACTTGGTGTACCAATAGTGTGCCCAGAAAGGTCATATTTGAACACTCATGTCAGATGTTCACAAGAGTGTCGTGGCAACTCTCTTTTGGGTCAATATTGGGAACAGGAACCAATAATCTTGCAATGTTTGAAGTTTTGGTTATGCAGATCTGCAGTTTCTACAAAATCTGCTGAGAAATTCATTCATTTTATAAGCACTTTGACTTTGTTGCAGTTAAGTGTTGTAGTAGTACTATCAGCAGCAGTATATTTTCTCTCTGAATTAACTTAGCACTTAATGCAGATCTCCCTCCTGACAAGGAACCCTTGGATTGGAACACTAGGATGAAAATTGCTGCAGGTGCTGCTAAAGGGCTGGAGTACCTGCATGACAAGGCACAGCCACCGGTTATTTACAGGGATTTCAAGTCATCAAATATTCTGTTGGGTGAGGGCTTCCATCCAAAGCTATCAGACTTCGGTCTTGCTAAGTTGGGTCCTGTTGGTGACAAGTCTCATGTCTCAACACGTGTTATGGGAACATATGGTTATTGTGCTCCAGAATATGCTATGACTGGACAACTCACAGTTAAGTCAGATGTTTACAGCTTTGGAGTTGTCTTGCTTGAGTTGATTACTGGCCGAAAGGCCATTGACAGCACCAGACCAGCGGCAGAGCAAAACCTTGTGTCATGGGTAAGTTTGTTCAAACTGTTCATGAATCGTTTATTGAATACGCGACACTGTTGGGTAACCAGTATTTTCTTTGTTGATGTTCACCTTCCAAGGATTTGTTTGGAAAGTCTATATTATCAAAATGGCACTGAATCTGAGAGGTGTATAAGAATAGTTAGTCTTTTATATGATTAGGCATGAGCGCTATGATTGTGATAGCTCTTCATTTCGGTGTTAAACTGTTGGATCTGATTGTGATAGAAACTATGTTAAATTCTAGAAATGCAGTCTGAAGTCTACCTTTAGTTTTTCTTTAAAAAAAATGTATGAGTATATTTGTTAGTTAGGATTGTAGTCAGATATATGATATTTCTATATGTAACCAGGGAGGTATATTGCGCCCTCAAATCTCTGTATTCTATGTAGCACCCAAGAGGCTCAATGCAATACATCCTGCTTACAGTCTCAAATAATACCTGATTTCTTAGATAGATATATGCATACATGCACATATTAGGTCTTGGAAGAGAATGAACATTAGGCATCCTTCTATGAGGGTCAATGGTTATGATCTTCCTTATGCCTTTTTCAGTTGATTGATGACAATGTAATGAAGTTAATTCTTTATTGGCAGGCACGGCCCCTTTTCAATGACAGGCGGAAGCTCCCAAAGATGGCTGACCCAGGCCTGGAGGGGCGGTTCCCTACACGGGGGCTTTACCAGGCGCTTGCGGTGGCATCAATGTGCATCCAGTCAGAGGCTGCATCGCGTCCACTCATTGCTGATGTTGTGACTGCTTTGTCATACCTTGCAAACCAGATTTATGATCCTAGCTTGGCGCACACATCCAAGAAAGCAGGCGGCAGTGACCAGCGGAACCGGGTTGGTGACAATGGAAGGGTGCTTTCCAAGAATGATGATGCAGGCAGCTCTGGCCACAGGTCGCCGAGCAAGGACCGGTCTGACTCTCCCAGAGAGCAGATCCCAGGGGCTGCGAACAGGGGCCAGGACAGGGAGCGAATGGTGGCCGAGGCAAAAATGTGGGGCGAGAACTGGCGGGAGAAGCGGCGAGCTGCTCAGGGGAGCCTGGATTCTCCGACCGGAGGTGGGTAGCGTCAGTCACCAAGGACTGTTTCGCCTGTGAGTGCTGTCTCAGACTGTTTTTGCCTTTGTGTGAAGACAATTGGGTTTCCCCTATCCCGTGTTTGTTAGGTGTACATTTGTAGGTGTAAAACAAAAGAAAAATGGAACGTTGGGGAAAACGGAGGGAAGAGAAGGTTGCTTGTTCTGGATGTGTGTGAGTCGTGCCTGTAAATTCTCGGAAAATTTTGCAACGGTGAAGGACTAGTTTGTTTGAACCCATTCTGTCACATTCGTCCTTTGAGGTTTTCCCCTCTGCCTGTTTAAGTACAGTGTCTTTTATTGTTCTGTCGGGAAAAAAATGTCGGCTTGGCTAGCACCCATCAAAGTGGGCCAGCTTCACATCCATTTGCCCCTGATGTGTCTTCAGTGACAGCGCTATGTGCTTTGTTCCAGCGTGTGGAACACCGGTTCTCGAATCAATCAGAAAGTTTGGGATTCCGGTTCTGGAATCAATCGGAATTTTTGAGAGTCAACTGGAGGACCAGTAAGTATAAGCACCATGATTATAGTAATTAATTATATTCAGAGGGAATTAGGGAAGACCATGAGGAACAATTGACCTGCTGTCAAATATACCACAAGCATTTCTGCTAAACCGGCCAGGAGTTCTTCTTTGTAGTTTTTTTAGGTTCATTGGAATCTACTTATTGGATTAGGCTATTTGGCTTAGAACTTTTCAAGTTCACGTATAAGCCTATCTCAAATTCATAAGGTGGAAGATTGAAATGGATTGTATAGATCACCCATGCTATGTATATACTCTTCAACTTAACTAAAGTTATATAGAAAATATATAGCCTAGCTTAAACATCTGTCTAAAGTATAATTTATTACAATGAATTCAATTCTAAGGATCTAAATGGAACCTAGAGGATCTCATGCTCCTGCTACAAGTACTCCCTCTATTGAGTCTTCCAAAAAAAAAAATGCTACTATGGAAAACGTGCCGATCAAACTATATCAAATTTAACTAAGTTTATAGCAAAGTATTAACATTTATCTCTCAAAATAAATTTATTATGAAAATATATTTCATATAACTAATCTAATGGTACTTAATTTGTCTCATAAGTGTTAGTAGTTTTTATTTTTATATATAATTTTAGTCAAAGTTCGGGATGTTTGACTTCTCGGGCGTGAGAATTGTATGTTTTTCGAAACAAAGGGAGTACTATTTACTGAACTCTAACATTTTTCTGCTACAAGTTCAAATATTGACTGTTGTTTCACAAAAGAAGAATACAGTTCAGCGGCCCAAGAGAGATGTGAAATAAGGTGGCAGGCACCCATGTCAAAACCACTGATTATGCTATTACAATTTGAATTTCTCCGATGAAAGGTGTAGTAGGATTCTGAGGCAAGAATGCAGCGAAATTATGATCCCCAAAACTGTATAGCACATTACAAATTGGAACAAGGGAGAAGAAGTAGTCTGATGAATGACCATTTTAGAATTTTCTGATAAATGACCATTGATCAAGATGATGAAAATTCAACCGAACAAGATAAAGTTGCAACAGAATTCTAGGACAAATAGAATCAAAGTTATATAAAAAAACAAACAGAATCAAAGGTAAATCAATAGCTAATAAATCCAGTCGTTCTGTCAAATCCATTTGGCAGGACGGGCTGGGGTCTACTGATTAGACTGTCTGCATTCATGTTCTATAAAACATCCTGGAGTAGATTTTTACCGTAAAACTAGCTGCAGCGGGATGCGCTAAAGACTGCGCTACGCTTTAGGATGGCCCCTCGCACGGTATTCTCAGCGCGTTACCGTTCCTACTTTATCCGACAAAAAGCTGCAACAGCAAAGAGAGGAGGGGGAAAGCAGAGCGCAGCCCAAAAAACGTAGGAAGGGAGAGAGAAAGAATCTTTAGCTACGGGCCCCACTATTTCAATTACCTAAAAAGTGTTATAACTCACAAACTAACAACCTAAATTAAATTTCGATTGCACCATAAAATTTGTTTTAATAAATACTTCAAAACAAGATCTCACGTGGATATGTTTAGATAAAATTTATTTACAAACATGTGGGATTGAGAAAGAGTATGAG
>JAKNSH010172399.1:0-16189 GCA_027790015.1 Cymbopogon flexuosus | reverse complement strand
TTTTCATGATGCATGCTTGTGCACCGATCTTTGTCATTGGGATATGAATTGCTGACTGGTTTTGAGGAAGGCCATAGCTATCCAGGTTGGCAACCTAGTTGGCAATTCGATGGAATTGCGTCCATTTTGTTGTGTTTTATTGACCGTGGGTTCACGAGCATTGAGCACCCCAGGTTATTACGTTCTTGGATTCAAGGACTGCGGTGGAGTATACATCATTTCAAGGGGCAGTTTGAAAGCAGGTGCTATATATGTTTTCAACAACTTTCTAAAAAAAGAAAGTGGGCGAGGGTTATGTGTATGGCTTACAAATTCTCTATTACAAAATATCAAGACTCTATATTCTCTTCCTCGGTGCATGTATTTACACCGGTCTTTTTCAGTGAGCATGGTAATTATTGGTTTCAGGAGATCGATAAAGTTGTGGCGCTCGACATATGGAGCTTGTGTCCAAATCACTTGGCTTAGTATTTTCTTGAGAAATAGAATGACTATGCTTGAGATATATTTGTAGGGTTTAAGAATTGTTTAGTGCGAAGCAATATCAAAACACAACCATGATGCATGCTTGTGCTCCGATATCTGTCATACGAATTCAGACGCACATATGAATGAGTATGCTTGAGATATCTGTAGGTTTTAAGAATTCTCTAGTGCCAACCAAAATATCAAAACTCAACATATTCCTTTCCATGGCGCATGCTTGTGCACAAATCTCTATCATGAAGCTCGATCAATGATCTAGATGGCAATTCAATTGCGTTCATTTTGTTGTTTTCTACATATGGACCATGGGTTCATGAGCAATAAGCGCCCCAAGTTCTTGAATCCACGGGACTGCGGTGGAGTATACATCACTTCAAGGAGTAGTAATGTGCCCAGGATCCACTTGCAATAATAGCATGTGCTACATTTTCAATTACTTTCCAAAAAGGAAAGTGGGCGAGAGTTAGGTGTATGGCTTATGAATTCTCTATAACAAAATATCAAGACTCCATATTCTATTCCTTGACACATGTATTTACACCGATCTTTTTCAATCATGTATTTACACCGATCTTTTTCAATCAACTTTGTGATCATTGATTTCAGGGAGCGTGATACAGTGGTGGTGCATGATAAGCAAGCATCCAGATCATCATGATATGAGGTGACATGTTTTAATATTTGCCTGAGAAATAGAACGAGTATGCTTGGGGTATTTGTAGGGTTTAAGAATTCTCTAATGCAAGGAAATATCAAAACTCATATTCCTTTCCATGATGCATGCTTGTGCACCTCTCTATATCATGGGATCATATGGGGATTGCTGACTAGTTTTGAGGAAGGCCATAGCTATCTGGTGATCTAGTTGGCAATTCGAAGGCATTGCATTCGTTTTGTTGTTCTATGGACTGTGGCTTCACGAGCAATGAGCAATCTAGGTTACATTCTTGGATTCAGGGGACTGCGAAGGAGTATATACCATTTTAGAGTAGTTTATGTCCAAATCCTCCCTTGTGATAGCAGGTGTGACGTTTTCAGTAACTTCCCAAAAACAAAATGGGTGAGAGTTATGTGTATGGCTTACGAATTCTTTATTGTAAAATATCAAAACTCTATATTCTCTTCCTCGGCGCACGTATTTACACCAATCTTTTTCAATGAGCTCGGTGGTTATTGATTCCAAGGGACATCTTTCAGTATTTTCCTGAGAAAATAGAAATAGAATGACTAGTATGTATGAGATATTTGTAGGGTTTACAAGAATTCTCTAGTGAGAGGCAACATCAAAAATCAACATATTCCTTCCCATGATGCATGCTTGTGCAGCGATCTCTATCATGGGGACATGGGGTCAATGATTAGTTTTGAGGAAGGCTATAGTTCTCTTTTTCGATGATCTAGTTGGCAATTTGTTATATTTTTCTTGGTCTGGCTCCCATTTACGGCGACTGTGTGAGACGACATGCTCCTTTCGCTCTGTAGAACCAGGGACGGAGACGGGGCCGGGTCTGATCTAGTAGCACCGGTCCTCACAATGAAATTTTTCATAATATACTGATTTGGCTACATGCGCTGTTTTTTCTGTTCATATTGTGTTTTATCGTGAGATGATAGGTAGTTAGCACCTCCCTTATGTCGATTTTGATTTCACCCCCTACACAGGACTAGAGCGAAATTTGTTAGGTCCAGGTGTACACGTCAAGATAACTCATTTTCTCGTGTGGCACATGAGCCATATTAACCTCAACCTCTATATGCTCCTTTTACCCTTCTCTGTAGTAAGTAGGCCCTATGCAGTAGGAGTCAGATATTGAGAGATGCGATAGAAACATGCGCCAGGGCAAACAATCCAGCAAAATTTAGTGAATTTATTTTGGTGTGCGTGTTTTGCCACACGTCTGACACGGTTAATTTGGATCCACTATTTTTTTCAACCGCAAGTCGATGTTATTAGCTGGTGTTAGTCAATAAAGTAGCTGGCCTTGTGTAACATGCGCGTGTGTGTTAACCAGTGCCTTGTGTAACATGCGCGTGTGTGTTAACCAGTCTGCTTTTGTGTATCTCCGGCGTGTAGGTACGGTTTCCTCGTGTACCACTAGTTGGTATGGCTCATTTCTTTCGTTCATGTGTTTGGTCATTAGGATAGTGATTGATTTTGCCTAGTTGTAGCTTTTACCACAGTGTCGTCGTACGCTGTACGCAGAACTGATCCTAGCTAGGTGGTCCGCACTTGCAGTATAGCAACGTGCCGGGGTTTTGCTCTTGGCCTCTTGCTCTGAGTGCAGGACACACTGCAGCATGCACCGTTGGTTTGGTTCGTGTGTACTAGCTGGCTGTCTGCAGCCGACGACTGTCGTCCTCTGTAGCGGCTAGCTAGCATATATGCCCCGGCCCCGGCCCGGCGCGCGTTCGTTCGTGTGTGCTCCTTCCTCGTCGTCCGCTGCGGGCGTTCGGCGGTGTCCGCTTGTACGCCCACGGCATGAGCAGCGCTATCTGTCTGTCGTAGGAGTAGGATCCAATGATCCATCGTGAGCTGGTGAGCAGTGAGCACCTCAGCTCAGAGTCAGGACTCAGGCAGGCTACCAATGCGGTGAGATGCTGTGTCATATACTATGCAGCATGCACTGTGCAGCGTGTAGATCATTTGTGATGTCAGGTACTTATGCCAACTTCCTCAGTTCCAAAGCTTTTATGATGTATTTAAACATAATGTATATCTAAATGTATAACAAAGTTTTGTATCTGCTAGAAAAGCCTACTACATCTACATGACTATATGACTATGTTTCATAGGTTTTCCTTTTAAAAATTAAAAAAAAAAAAAATGACGAAGGCTTACATACATCATGCATGGATCGGATGCAGTAGTTCTGCTGCTCGATGATCAATCTAACTGGCAATCTGACGGCATTCGTGCCTTTGCTTCCATGGACCGTTGGTTGGCGAGAAGTGAGCACCTCAAGCTATATGCTGGCCGACGGTCGTCGTCAGATTTGGACAGCAGTACTGTATGCGGCCGGAGAGAACAGAGGTAGGTGTCATGTCTGGGCCTACAACTAGCACAGCTTGCGTCCAAAATTAAATATCACTCACCGGAGACCTCAGGTCTCAAGTTATTTCCGTAAGTTTTCTTTGTGTATACAAGGAAAAAGGAGTGGCATTTATGTACTCCAGGGTTTACAAAGATTTCTCTTTGCACGAGCCGCGCGTCGGAACTCGATCGTAAGTGTTGTATTTTCTCCGATGCAGGTTTGCGCCCCGATCTTTGTCGCCGCTTTTGGCGATCGCTACGCGCACGGTGGAGGAGATTCGTGCCGAACACTGCTACCCGAGATATTTCTTCCCTGTATCTGACTCGTCAAACACACTACGCAGCATGCAGCTCCACGTTGGATCCATTGCCCTGCTCTGAACTTGTTACTTGTGCTGAACTCTGCTCAGGTATGTGCCAAATTAAACACTACTGGAGATATTTTGCACACCACATATTCATACTACTGAATGTTAATTCAGTAGCGACCGATGCAAGTACCGTATGATGGCAGTGCCAAACACCGGCAACAAAGCAACCACCAAACTCTCTGCTGCCGCGTTCCGCTTCCGCGGCCCGCGCGCGCATACTGCCCTGTCGGCGCTGTCGCGACGCGGGCGCCTTTGTTCGCTTGCATGCCTGGCGCCCGGCGTGGCGGCGTCCCGAGATTTTTCGCTCTCGGGTCCACCAGCTAGCAATGCTGCTGCGCTGAGTGCTGACGCGCCGGTTGGCCTCGGCAGATCGATCGTCACCACTCGATGCATGGCCGGCTAGCTCCACGCTGTGAGGTCTCGATCGCCTGACGTGCGTCGCGGTGACGCGCGGGCCGTACTGGTCCCGTGTGTGCTTTGTTTTGCACCGTGCACCGTGCTCCACGCCGTGCACACTACACGTTGCTCGCACAGTGCATGCAAGGAAACGCATCGGAGCGCATGTGCCGGCAGCAGCCTCCGCGCGCGTACACGTGACTATGGAGTAGGAGTACATGAGAAACATATATATGAGATGTACGTACGCGGGGTCCAGGTGCGCGTGGAGGGGAGGAGGCCATGCGCGCGTACATGCATGACTCAGCAAGTGCAACAGTGCACGCGGCAGCTAGCTAGCTGCACAGCGAGTGTACATACGTGCGTGCCGACGGAGGCGCGCTACCGGCCGGCTGCGCCATCATCAGTTTGACGCGCGTCGGTGGATCGGCCGGGGTGAAGGTTAATTTCTGCCGCTGCGCTGCGTTTTATTGGTGACGATTAATTGCTTGCAAAATGGAAGCACCAAAGTTCCAATTTTTTCTTTCGGCCACTACCCACCGAAATTTTAAATTAGCCCTGCCTATGTCAAGGACTAAATTCTTTTCGTGGCTCTCATTTCTGGCGTTGAGGAAACGGCAGTGTAATGATCATATATGCATTTTATGATTATTCAAATAAGAGTTGGTCATGTTGTTGAGGGGCTGCACATGTGCTATTTGGGGTTGCAAGCAGATGGTACGCGGTGGTGTTCTGGTTGTCGAGTTGGGAGCTGGGAGCTAGAAGATGCATATCGATTGTTTTCAAAGGGTAGGTTGTTATGGTCTCTGGTTGCGTCTTTAGAGTGTGGGTAGTCTGTTTAGTGATTTCTACCCAGCTTGAGAGTCTTTTTAAATCTGGGAAGTTGTTTTACGCTTATAATTCTCTCTTCTCCTTATTAATCAGGTTATGTTCGAGATGTCTCAAAAAAAACAAAAACCATGAGGAAACATGGCAATAGTCAACTCCTTTTTCTCTTTCGGCAAGCAGGCCGACTCGCCGAGAGGACCTAAGCTGGGCCTGTTGTCTGTCATTCATTGCTGATTGATGAGTGATTCTTAGCACACGGCCCACGGGCCCGGCCCGTCTCTCGTCGGCCTTTTGTCCTATACCTGTATATCTGTTCCTTACTTCTTTTCACCTTTTTTTTCAGCAACGCTGTGCTTGTTGCCGTCGCAGCTACGTCGCCGGCTCGCGGTCTCGCAGTGCCATGCGTGGAGATATCGTCCAGTCGGTGCCAGGCCCGTCCCTGGGCATGTGCGAGCAGAGCGACCGCACAGGGCCTCCAATTTCCAGGGGCCTCAATCTCATTTGTACAGTTCAATAGTATATAGGTTGATTTATATATTTTAAAGCCCAAACAATGTTTGCGTATGTAAATCTGTTGGACTTCCTGGTACGTACTGCATTTCGGCAGTGGCAAACGTGAAACGCCGGACGAGCGTGTTGCAGCGGACACGAAGCCAAGTAGCCAATGGCCTGATTGGTTATTTCCGTGGTGCAAGTTGACCTTTTTCTTTTCTATAAAAGTCCACTAATTATTATATTAGTAAAAAGAGAAGTTGGTGTACATGTACTTATGTCTCTTTTTTTTTTTTTGTCCTTTTCATTTTTTTATAGACGTGCATCTACTAGCCTAGAAACCATCAGTTCAATCTTCTACAAATTAAATAAGCACTAATAACCAGCTTATCTGTCGCAAAAACGCCAAACAACCCTAGTTGAGATTGGAGAATATCTTGTTGACAAGTGCTTACAGATAGATAATAATACCAATGACCTGAATACTTGTCTGGTCAGGCATTTTTGTTACATAATATTATTATTTGTTTTTTTTTTTTTAGCCGACGAGGCCTCACTTTAGAATTTGTACAGGGCCTCGGTTTAGCCCGGGACGGCCCTGTCGGTGCTACATGCCGCGGTGGAGGCCACTGCCTCCGCCAAACACTGCAGAGCACTGGCCTGGCAACCAGTTTCCCCCCATCGATCCAGGCATGGTTTCAACCTCTCAAACGGTTCATATGTATCACCTCTTGTCACAAACACATGCCGTTTAGGACTTAGCTTTGGTCAAAATTTGAAAAATACAAACGTTATGTTAAATGGCTTGGAAACATGTAAGATATATATGTAGTTGTATTGAGATTTACTTGCAGAACCTCATAAATTTGAAGGATTTTAAGAATAAATTATTGAAATATTAATGGTAGACCATGCAAAGTCTAATACTGGTGACTAATATTTTTTACCACAGAGGGAGTAATGTAATTCTCTTCTCTCTACTTCAGCGGTTCGGCATTTTGACTTCTACCATGACAGTAGTTCCTTTTTAAAAAAACCATGACAGTAGTTCCTTTTCTAAAAAACCATGACAGTAGTTGGTATACTTTGAATTCCGGACACCTTTCCTGCTTGAAATTCTTGTAAAGAAGCCATGGCAGGTGTGCTGGCACGATATATGCCTGGCTCAACAAGTCAATGATCCCTTGCCATGGAGCCTAACATAGGCCCTTGATCTGCAACTTGAACCTAGAAGGGAAATGTCAAAAGCAGGTTGATCTCCCAGAAGAGACTAAGTTACGATAGATTATGTCGTCCAAAGCGCATGGTATTCGGGGAGCATAATGTTTCAACGGCATAATCATTCTATCTTGCTGGTAAGAAAAGACATGTGCAGATGCTGTGAACCATAAAATCTGATGATCAGGTCTGATCCAGACATGAGCGTTGAAAAGATCTGAACATGGATTTTGCTCTGTTGCAGTGCAGCAGCAACTGCACAACTCATAATTTCTCTTCCGATAAAAGGTTTCTTGTTTTATCAAAGTGTGTGGATAGGTCTCCGATTTAATCACTCCTCAGGCATTGAAATTTAAAGTATGATGGGAATTAAGCACATGAGTCCTTTAAGAAAAAGAAAAAGAAATAAGCACAAGACGAGTGTGTGCAGTCGCTTTAGCAACTATTATGACAGATTCCCGTCCTATGTACTTGCATCTCTTTCAAGTATGGAGATGTGCAGTCTTTACATACCACGTGTTGAGATCCGGGACAGAGATTATGTGCAATTGCATTGCTGTTTTACTCACCTAGGGGCATGAATCTGTTCTTGCTTCTTTCACTTTTCCTTATCAGAGATAGATAGAGACCTTATCAGAGATAGATAGAGAGGAATGTCTGTTTGCCAACTAGCTGATGAGAGCACGCAACGCCTGAAAACCTGCCGGAGGAGATGACGGTGCTGACTCCATACAGCAGTAGCATACGCTGCCTGAACATTGAACAATCTATGTATATATTGAGCCTCTGTGAACCCTGAAAGTGCTGTTTATATTGAGCCTCTGTGAACCCTGAAAGTGCTGTTTGTCAACCAAAGCACATGGGCATCAATCATGTCAGGAAACTGTTCAGCGGCGTGTTAGTCATATATCCAGCCTCAGCATCATCAGTCCTTTAGGTAGGCTACATATTTGGAACTTGCATGGCCACTCAAATTGCCGTAGCTCATACGTTGCTGCTGGGGCTGATCAAAGGCTCACTATCACTCTGAATATGTACAGCTAATTATATCCACTGTTTTTTTATTGTGATGTAAGCTTATCTGAAAATTGCTGGAACTGTATATTGATTATTGGTGTCTTATAGACAAGAAGGGAGGAACTATTCAGGTTCGGTGCATTCAATTTTGCCGCCGCGGATATTTAATTAAGAAATGATTAGCATAGCTAAGTGGTGCATGCCTCTGATACCACTTGTTGGATTGTTTTCTTTGAAAAGTACTTGTTGGATTGTTGGTGTGTGGAAAGGAAAAATCTCTGGTACCTACTCGCTGAAACATCGTCAACTGATTAATTATAGGTTGCTTAATCCACCGGCGAATGACTGATTATGTGACGCTCCCCATGTACGTTGTGGCCTGCACGTTGTCGCATGGCAATATGTATAAAACGAAAAGTAGTAGAATCTGCGGCCTGAGTACAGTCCAAGCAATCTTTCTCATGAGCATCTGCTACTACCTCCGCTATATCCTTTATTTGTGGTTTTGGGCGTACCATCACGGTGTCAACGTACTGACAGTATTTAACACTAGCCATATCCTAACGCGAATCATTACGTACATGTATACATGACAATAATACAAGGACAGCTATAGCAACACCACTTTCATATACAAATCATTTCCATTTTTTCCAAAAAAAAAACCCCCATAACCTCTTAGATAGGCATTCAATTAAGAAAAGAAATGGTGGACACCCAGGCTTTGAAACCCCAGCAGGGTAAGGAGTTGACACTGATAGCACCTTCTACCGATTGAACAAGCACTCCATAGTCCATACCTTCATTTATTATATCACTAATTAATCTAGTTCTGCTGTTTATTATACTAAATATACTACTAGTTATAGTATATGATTATACTTCGAGACAATGAACAGATGTTAGCACTAAAACACTTGTTAATTGTGCAGTCGGGCTGGATTTAATCAACTCTTGTTGAAGATGTGGGTACGTACAGAATTTTCCTGACTGATGACTAATTCTCTGTCTGATGTGGGAATAGGATCGAGTAAGATATGAGCCTGTTGTCTCAATGATTGCAGGTTTTCAGTCGTCTGAACTCTGAAGAACACATGCATATCCTTATTCTGCAGGCAGACTGCTCGATATTGATGCGATCGGCACGCATACGTGCAGCGCACTAATGAGCTGTCCTGCGTCTGCGTGTGCGAATCCGTCAGTATTTGCAACGGTAGACAGCCGCCACGGCCAACTAACCAACAACTGCCCCATGACCGGGGTCATCGTGACATGCCTTCATTTCAACGCCCGTGTGATCATGATCTACCGATGGATTATGGGCATCAGTGGCATAATTAGAAGGGGCATAATTGGAAGGGGGGGATATTGCAGCTACGTTAGAAGTGAGATAATACAGCATTGTATAATATATATATGTTCACTATTTCTTGCCTTAATTCTTTTTTTGAAATGTAAAAAAACATACATTGCTGATTTTTAGTTTCTCACTTGTAGAGGACCAACAAAAAAAAAAAAAAAAGAAAGAAGAGGAGGCACACCAAAGAATCTAGAAGCAATCTAGTGGAGCATTTTAGCTTTAGAGGATGATGCGCCAACAACATCCTCTATTTCTTTTACACCATGGTTTCCAATTTTATATATACTGGCTTTTTAGGATCTGGAGAGGTGAAAACACGCTTAGGCGTGCTCTAAAAAAAGAATTCTAGAGAGGTGTGAGCCTCTATAGTAAAATTAAATTAACATTAGCATCAATCAAGTTAAAAAAAATTATAGAACGAAGTTCAGGAAAACACAAAAAAAAGAAAAAAATATTATATATCAGCTGGTTGGATTTCTTATGGTGATATATCATATATCGACTTAACACTGGTATTCGTATTTTCCTGGATTTATTCCAACATTTTCTGATGCTATGCATTAAGTGGTAGATGACGTCTCCCGTTAACAGCAAGATGTCTGTGGTTACTTCGTGAACTTTAAGATCCGGAGGCTTAGTCCTTCGAAGGTGCTCGTAGAGGTAGCGTTTGCGTACACGTGTTCATAGGGGGTGAATATGCGTGCGTGTTGAGGGTCTGGGTTGTACTGCAATCTTAAAAAAAAAGTAAGGAGAAAAATCTATATGACTCTAAAATGCCATGGAAACATTTTAAGGTATAGGATTTGCATACATGTTTGGCACACTATGTAATGCAAATCTAAAAGCAAGTGTAAACATGCAAACTTTTTCAACAAATACACTTGTATCATTTGAAATATATATCTTTTTTTTAAAAAAAAATTCACGCCCATGGTGCACCCATATACGTACTTTGTTGTAAAAGTTGAGATTCAAACTCAATCTAGAAAAGTTCATGCAAGTACGTGCACTACAAGTCTACAACACAAAATCCTCTAGAAAAGTTCATGCAAGTACGTGCACTACAAGTCTACAACACAAAATCCTAGTAATTTGGTCTTCTAGGGCACGTGCACAGTGAAATGTGAATGTACATCGTTTTGAAAATTCCAACGATAAAAATGTGTTTTTTAAAAAAAAATTGCATGTTTGCACTACATATTTTGCCCCCATTTGTTTCACACTTTTACTATCTGTCTGTTGAAATTTTTCTCTCTTCCATCTTGCGACTTGGTTTTATAGAAAAAAATGTTTATTGTCTTTGTCTTTCCATAGAAAAAAATTGTTTGTTGTCTTTTATTCTCTGTTTTCTGTGCCAACACACAATCTAATTGTTATTTGTTTTCTATTATCTGTGATGATGACAGATCCCACTCTAGGATGATGATCCAAAGGTTTAGGACGTCGTAAAAAATATTGATTAATTTTCTTTCACAAGAGATATAGAACTCCAATTGTTTCAAGCACCTCGAAGATGTGAGTTGATGTCCAAATTGCATCGTGGAGGCTTTCTGAAAGCACGTACTGTAATTCTTTTTCAATTTTGGTTGTTCCAGTTGCTTTCTGATGATTGATACGCAACAAACACGAATCGTTTATATGTCAAATGCTAGACTAGAGGGGATCGATGCGGTTTGACATTGATGCACAGGCTATATATATTCTTGCATCATCATGTATATATAAAATAATTGATAACTGATTAGGTCGTGGTTCCAGGTTCCCAAACGAAAAAGAAAATAAACATCTTCATTTTCCTTGTAACAGAAACGGCGCATCTAACGGTTGATTTCAACACCCCAACTACCTGTCGCTTTCCACTCCTCTTGATGTCATGCACCTAGCGTCTCCCCTCCCTCTCTCTCTCTCGCGGCCCCTCTTTGTATATATAGCCAGCCTGAGTTTATCCCTTTGCAAAAGGCATTCGTTCATAATAAACATCGCCTGAACCTAATACCCGGCCTCCAGTTTTGCTTTCTTACTTCACCTGCTGTACGTGAGCTCAACAACCATGGAGGATTTAGTCAGTAGCCCATCTTTCAGGAGCGTCCTTAGCTGTAGTGAAGGGCAGGCTCAATCAGGAGAGAGTTCTTGGACCGATTACTTTGTGGATTTCATGTTATCCGAGGAGGAGAAGAGGAGGCAAGCAGATGCGGGTTCATACTGCGCTACCGAAGATGAAGGCAAATATGATGGCGATGGAAGTTGCCGTGAGGAGGAGGAAGAGGAGGATTCTATGATCTCCGATGCTGCCTCTCATGCCCCATGGCCTACTGCCACACTGCTACCTACCAGGTACAAGGAGTTGAAGAAGCTCAAGAAGAAGCCTTTCAGCAAGGCCCTGGATCATGATGGTTCCCTGGAGGATACTGCAAGCTCTCCAGTGAATAGCCCAAAGGTTAGTTACATCTTACAAAGCATTACTTTCCTCTGATCTGTTGTTAAAGTTAGACTGCTTGTGATGTTAATTTGGCTCTTTTTGGGTTCCTTCTTTAAGGTCAGTGTTGTGTCACAGCTGGAATTGAGTCCTAAAAGGAGGTGCAATATCAGGGACCTCAGCAAGGTATGCTGGAATTAATTCATCTGTTTTTTTAATAAAAAAATTTAAGATAAACTTGAGCTGTTTGTATACAATATAGGATCGGAGTACTTGTTTGGTCATTACTACTATTCGTTGCTTGTAGATCGTCAATTTATTTCTTGGTTTCTTTTATTATAAATAAAAGATTCTCTTTTGCATGAAGGAAGTTGGAATTGGCGATGATCACGGAGGAGAGGGGATGAACTGTACAGATGCAGCCATGGAAGGAGCGAGATTTGGTGATGAGAGTCAGACGAGTATAGCTCCATGTGCAGAGCTGAAGGACAAGGGGATTTGTTTGTTGCCCTTTTCCGTGCTGCTACAATACCATGGACCAAACTGAGAAAAATCAATGTATGAATGAACAGCATATGTAGTGTTTCACAACTTACACTCTATGCATATGTGGGATAAATACCAAAAAAAAAATGTGATACTGTGGATATGTGTTTTTTCCGTAATGAAGATATGTGAATATTGCTATATATATATTACTATTACTACTACTCATGTGTCCTGTCCTGGTGGTTCCATTTCCATTTTATCTACTCACAAGTATGTTAATCAGATATTAGCTAGCATATATATGAGTTCATGCATGGGGCTACCACGAATATCTTCATAATTTTACTGAAGATGCACCAGAGCAGATCCAATTTTGCTACATTATCCATCGCCAAAGACGAAATATTTCCCAGTAATTTTGCTTGTTCTTGTTGTTTTCTTTGGTAACCTGTTTTGTTTCTTGATATTTCTTGTTGTGTATATTCATAGGGGCTTCCTTCTCACTTGTTAATTAAAAAAAAGCAATAAGCACAATATATATAGCATCAGTTTGAAGATGCCATCGACCCAATGAATATATAGCATTTTCCTCAAAAAAAAAAAAAGATAGATACTATTTATCACTTAATCAGTATTCTTCACAAATGACCAACATGTATACAACTTGCAAGCTAGATCGAAATCTTTACCGTGGGAACTGCAAAGCATTTGAGCGCCCTTTGAACTGACTATATAAATTTAATTCTTCCTTTAATTTGGAAGAATTTATACCTCCACGCCCAGCTGTCACTTTAGTTTGATGTGGAATCAAAGTGTTTTCATACCGACCGGTGCACTAGCTCATCAGCATGAATGCATGAGCAAATGGTCTATGTACCCTACTCCTCCCTTGGTCACTTGTGCGCATCATATTCATAGCTACCAACCATGCATGACAGCATGAGTGGTTCCTGTGACTTACCAAACAACTGCTTATCTCTCTGCATTTAGATTTCAGCTAGACATCATGTTCTTGCTTGCTCCATCCATGGAAGTTTAGTGCTGAAAAGTTCAAGAGTTCCACAATCTTGTCACTTTAGTGATATTCTCTCTTTTTGACGACGAAGATAAAGTGTGGGTGAAGATAACAGCACGTACGCAATGCGCAATGCAATGCAATGCAATGGCATGCTTACAAACAGGAAGGGTGGTTAGAGAGTAGCTTTCAGGGCACAATGTAGCTAAGGATGGGCTGTTGCAAAGGATTGAAAGCTGAAGGACTTGTTAACATGCAGATCAAATAGAAAAGGCTACGGGGCCTCCCTGAATAACAGCCTGAGCATGTCTATATGCATGCACATTAGCTTCTACTGCATCAATGCATCTTTGTATCTTTTGTTGGTACTAATTAGGAGCGAGTCAAGCTCAAACATGAAATCCTGAGAGCTACCTATGTGTAGCTTTTCGTCTTAGATCCATATGGCTTACCACGTTTCTGAACAATCTCCTTGTTTCATTACTGTCGGAACACATGACTAACACGCCAATTAAGCGGTGTCTGTACTGAAAAGAACATCCTACGTCGCCTACTAAATTCTGTATACATCACATGTGGTTTGTACTTGAAGCTGCAGTGAACTGGATGTGGAACATTCATATAGAAAAAAAAAAAGGTTGAACCGAGCAACTTTTCGCTTCAGGATTTGAGAAATTATTTATGACTTGATTGATCTCCTAATAAAGGTTTGATATGAATCATATATATGATGGCAATATACATATTCTTTTAGAAAAAAAAACATATATGATGGTAATGTTGCACATACGGACTTCTGCTCTCTTCTTTTCTTTCTTTTTTTCTTTTCTTTTTACATCTGAAGGTTTCACTTCTTATCAAGTACTGTTTCACAGACCATATACATTGATCTATACCGACTTCTGGTGATTCCAGATTCAGTTAGAGGATGTCACCCTACATACGTATGTTATCCTTGTTTTTCTATATAACAAAAGCTTCAGTAATGTTAGCTTTTCTATATAACAAAAGCAAGAAGCCGACCACACCTAGAAATCTTAAAAGAAACAGAACTCCATACTCGTATGCATGATGGCCAATGTTGGGTTCCATGTTACTGAAGCTTCTAACCGAAAGGTACGTAGCACACAATAAGTAAAACATAAACCATTTAATAACTAATCGACAATCCAAAGTAGCTAGAACCGTTTCTTTTTAAAATTCTTAATGACTAATTAGCTAGGCCGGTCTGAATCTTCAATAAGTAAGTACATTGTATACATCAACATAAATAATCTGTGACAGCAAGTGGAACAAGAGAATAATATGTAGCTCTCTTGCTTGGAACAAGAGAATAATATATAGCTCTCTTGCTTACAGGCCCCGGAGAGAAGTATAAAAAAGCAACGAACACAAGCTGAAAAGAGATTCACATCCATGTGCACAGCATTAAGGTTGTTAGAACATTTGACGTACTATATAGCTATCATATCAAATAATCCACGTCTTGTTGTTGTCCTCCTGGCGTTATTATTATTCAGATAGCGAAAAGCTCTATGTTCTTGCACCGTGTACACATATGGCCAATATTCTTTCGGCCGTCCTGATTAAACATTGTGACAAGTTGCAAAAATTTTCAGGAAATAATTGGTCCAAAAGATTGATTGGCTATAAAGTCAATGTTTCTCCAATATCTTAATTCTGAACAAGTGACTGGTCTTGGGTGCGAAAATATACACTTCTACTTGGCAGGTTTTTTTTTGAAAAAAAAAATAAGTGTCAAATTTCAAAAAAAAAAAAAAAGATCACGGAACAAAGTTCCAGAGGTGTCAATTTCAATTTTTTTTTTTGAATTGCAGAAGATTAGACTAGCTGCAAGAAGTCTCTTGTCAATCT
This sequence comes from Cymbopogon flexuosus, assembly GCA_027790015.1. Lineage (NCBI taxonomy): Eukaryota > Viridiplantae > Streptophyta > Magnoliopsida > Poales > Poaceae > Cymbopogon > Cymbopogon flexuosus. The sequence goes on along the minus strand of JAKNSH010172399.1, from coordinate 1,195 downwards.
TTTTTTTCAAAAAAAAAAGCATAATGATATGGCGCGCATAAGGTGTGCCCTTCACCCTTTCAATTAAGCGGACATAAGAGAGTTTATGTATAGAAAGCAGCAAACGACATACTCTTGTCAGTCACAAGACGAGAACATCTATGTGTAGCTCACATGCTTCCTTTAGCCCCCCTGTATCCTTTTCCTTTTGGTTCCTCCTCTCTCTTACTCAGACAGGAATTTAGTACAGTTGGCCTGTTGGATTGCAATGCTGGATTGTGTTCACCGGACAACCTACCAGCAGGCGAGAATTGTGAAATCGTGATCATGTAAAGCATCATATAGTTATATATACTGTTATGAGCAAACCATGTCGGTTGGATGATTGGATCCATCGCGCAAGAAAGTAACCATGTCGGTTGGATCGATCCATCGTGCAAGAGATGTTTTGGCGCCTCTGGTGCTTCTTCTTCTTAGTCAGCCCACATCCATGGTGGTGTCTTCTATCAAGAAAAAAGTTGTTTCTTCTTATCCACATGGTGACTTCTGAAGAAAAATCTACATTGTACATGGTGACTTCTGAAGAAAAATCTACATTGTATTGTTCAGATCTGGCCAGAATTCACTAGTTCTGAATGAACGTCCAATGTTCAGAAAAGCAGAGACTTTCTTAGAAGTCATCCTTTTGATGCTTGGCATGTGAGCATTTCCAGTTGGAGGCATAATTTAGTCCCAACCTGTAGAGACTTCAGCGAGCTAGAACAGAGTTATGTATCATCTTGTTTATCGTTTACCGTTTCGTTGCAGCTGGTAGGTACTCGGATGCATGATTGATGGGCAAACGCACTTCATATCTTATCGATTCTAGTTATCAGAGAGAAACGAGATACCGCCACACCACACAACGTCTGGTCGCTTGTTGTGATGCAAAGTGAACATCCAACTAAAAGAAAAATTGCACGAAACGGGGTGGTTTTATAGAGAAAAATATGGATGCATTGTCAACTTGCCATCATGAATATGGCAAGGTATGGGAAAAACGAATTAATTTTCTAGTAAGTAGTTATAAATCTCCCAATATCTTTTTTTTTTTTGAGAAAGGGACTAGATTTCATTATATCAAAACCCTTTTTACAACTAAGACCTCAACATAAAATAAAAGGCGCCATGGAAGTACATCACATCTGGACTCGAAAACCACAGTTCCACCCAACAG
>JAKNSH010172191.1:0-10465 GCA_027790015.1 Cymbopogon flexuosus | reverse complement strand
CATATTTTTGCTAACCAGGTGAATTTGCTATGTGATTTTATCCTCAAGGGAACTGCAATGCCATGTGAATTATTTGTTGTTTTGTGCTAGGCATACTTAAAACTGTAGAGAATTCTTGTGTCTAGATTTTGGTAGTGAGTGCCTTCTTAGAATGTAGCAAGAGAGAATTCCTTTAATGCATTAGAAATTGTACTCCTCCCTTTTGTCGAAGAAAAAAAAATCGTTTCTGTTATAGGCCACTGGTTTAAGTTTTTCTTTCGTAAAAAACTCAGACATCCTGATTTTGTTCGTAAGAAGTTTGTGGCAGCCTTCGAACCCGAACTGGTGACGGGGGTTCCATCAAACCCCAGATTTCAACTGTCTGACCACAGTATAACTCAGGAGAAGTTGGCCATTTTGCTCCTCTCCGTGCCACTTCTGTTGGGTGCTAGAATGCTGTGAAGTGGTGAGGTAAAAGACGATTTTGCCCCTTTAGATAGAAAATGAAGCAAGGCTTTGCTATTTCTTTGTGTAAATGCAACTCATGACGTAATGCCTCTATGACATAGTGCAACTGCAGCATAGTTAAACGCCAGCTCAGCTTGCATGGCCATGCGTGATCCAGCTGGCATATTATCTTCAATCGCAACAATTTTGCTAAACATTACAAGAAAAACCTACATTGCCTTTTTTTTGGCAAGAATTGGCTCATGATTTTGTTTTGCCCAAATATGTCAATAATTAATAAGATTTTCGGTTTCTAAATAATTCATATCCTCTCTGCATACGCAGATACCCTCCCCTCTCTGTCTGTCCCTTCTTTTCTCCTTTTATTTTGCAAATATAGCAACACCACATGATAGTTTGATGCTTTGTTCTGTATGGGTCATAATGTCTGCTCACTAGCACAAGTTCATTACTGTACTAACCTCTTTGCAAATACTCCAGTGAAGCCTTCGTCGTATGGTTACAGTTGTTGCGGTGTTTCCAAATCTCCCAAGCGACCCAAATAATGAACGAGTTGAGCCCTTGCTTGCTTTCCTTCTCAATCTGTTTAATCACCTAAGATCGCCAACTGGAGGAGCTTGCTGTCTCTGCTGAGGTGCTATAAAGGTAAACCACACAAGAAGCCAGAGCTTTCAGGGAAAAAAAATCAGATGAAAGGAAGAAAGTGGCACGAATGCAGAATGATTTATGCCTGTATATATAAGTGTAATGGTACGAAAGAGAAATAGCCAAGTCACTCTTACTCCCTCCGTCCCAAAATAGATGTCATTCTCGCTTCCCGAGAAGTCAACGTTTTCAAACTGCCGATAATTATATGTTAAAATATATAAATATTTATGCTAAGTAATTAGTATCATCGGAAAGATCTTTAAGTCTAGTTTTTTAATAAATTTATTTGGAGATATAAATATTGCATATATTTTGTACAAATCTAGTCAAAGTTGAGAAAGTTTGACTGGCACGTTTCCCATAACGTCATCCTTTATGGGACGGAGGGAGTAATTAATACTTCATGGTGGGTAAAATTGTCTTTTCCCTTGCCATTCCGCAACAGTATGACACCTAACTAACAGAAGTAGCATGAACTCGAGCAAAATTTTGAACAGATGGCACATTTCTTTGTAATTTCTAGTGGCATTGAAAGAATTCGACCTTTGGGTTGTCCAGCATCCTAAATAAACTGAAATTGTGCCTTCTGTTTTTTATTTTCATGTGTATTGGCATAACATTCTTGCTTTTCCATAATTATCGAAAGAGAGGTTATTACGCACATTTTTTTCTTTGACGGGGCACCAAACTTTCGATTATGTGGCTGTTCAATATTCATCTCTTAGCAGTTTACTTTATCTACAATCAGCTGTTATTTACTTTCATTTATTTCTAAAAGTTTTGGACAACATAGTTTGTCGTTGAGAAAAAAAAATCTTGCTGTAAACTTAATAAGCTCCATTTTCCGTAGGTCATGGTCTTAATAGGAGAAACAGGTTCTGGTAAGAGCACACAATTGGTTCAGTTTCTTGCTGACTCAGGTCTCGCTGGTGGTCGTTCGATCATTTGTACCCAACCTCGAAAGCTTGCTGCTATATCTTTAGCACACCGAGTAGATGAAGAAAGTAAGGGCTGTTATGGGGACAGTTCTGTGCTGTCATATTCAACCTTACTAAATTCTCAAGGTTTTGGCACTAAGATTATATTCACCACGGACAGTTGTCTTCTGCATTACTGCATGAGTGATATGAGTCTGGATGGCATTTCGTATGTTATTATAGATGAAGCTCATGAAAGGAGCTTGAATACTGATCTTCTCTTAGCTATGATCAAGAAGCTGTTGCTTGATAGGCTGGATTTGCGGCTCATTATAATGTCTGCCACTGCTGATGCTGACAGACTTGCTGAGTACTTTTATGGCTGTCAAGCATTTCATGTTAAAGGGCGAACTTTTCCTGTTGAAATTAAATATGTCCCAGATATATCAGCAGAGGCTTCATCGAATGGTGTACCAAGTATCTCTTCTGTTGCTTCTGCTGCCGCTTCCTATGTTACGGATGTTGTACAAATGGTAAACATCATCCATAAGAAAGAAGAAGAGGGTGCTATACTTGCTTTTTTGACATCCCAACTGGAAGTAGAATGGGCCTGTGAAACATTCAGTGATCCAAATGCTGTGGTACTTCCGATGCATGGAAAGCTTTCTTCTGTAGAACAGAATCTTGTCTTCAAAAGCTACCCTGGAAAGAGAAAGATTATCTTCTGCACGAATATAGCCGAAACATCATTGACTATAAAAGAAGTGAAGTATGTTGTTGATTGTGGCTTGGCCAAAGAATACAGATTTGTTCCCAGTAGTGGTCTCAATGTACTCAAAGTCAACTGGATTTCCCAAAGCTCTGCTAATCAACGTGCTGGTCGTGCTGGCCGAACCAGAGCAGGGAAGTGTTACAGGCTCTACCCTGAATCTGACTTTGGTATGATGGAAGCGCATCAAGAACCTGAAATTCGTAAAGTTCATCTCGGCACCGCTGTTCTGAGAATATTTGCTTTGGGCGTTACGGATGTAAAATATTTTGAGTTTATTGATGCCCCAGATCCTGAGGCTATCAATATGGCTGTGCATAATCTTGAACAACTTGGTGCTATAGAATATAAATGTAGTGGATTTCAGCTAACTGACACTGGACGTGATCTGGTCAAATTGGGCATTGAGCCAAGGCTTGGGAAAATCATGCTTGATTGCTTCAGCTATGGTTTGATGAAAGAAGGTTTAGTCCTAGCCTCTGTTATGGCAAATGCTAGTAGCATATTTTGTAGAGTGGGTACTAATGAGGAGAAATATAAAGCTGACCGTCTGAAAGTCCCTTTCTGTCACCCTGATGGAGACCTTTTCACTTCACTTGCTGTTTATAAGAAGTGGGAGACTGGGCATGATAACAAAAATATGTGGTGCTGGCAGAATAGTATCAATGCCAAGACTCTGAAGAGGTGCCAGGAAACTATATCTGATCTTGAAAAATGTCTAAAGCATGAGCTAAACATTATCGTTCCAAGTTACTGGAGTTGGAACCCTGAGAAGCCTACTATGCATGATACTTCACTAAAGAAGATTATTCTATCATCTCTTAGAGGTAATCTTGCTATGTTTTCTGGACATGAGAAATTTGGGTATCAGGTGATTTCAGCAGATCATCAGCCTGTGCAACTTCACCCTTCATGCTCATTGTTGACTTATGGCAGCAAGCCTGAATGGGTGGTATTTTCAGAAATCTTGTCAGTCCCAAATCAATATTTAGTATGTGTAACTGCTGTTGATCGTAATGATGTGTGTACAGTTCAACACACGTCTTTTATTGAGCAACTGGAGGAGAGTAAATTGCAGAGGAAGGTGATTCCTGGGATTGGAAATAAATCACTGAGAAGATTTTGTGGTAAATGTGGCCAAAATCTGCAGAAAATCATCTCACTTCTGAGAGAAAGTTGCAGAGATGACCACATAATGGTTGATTTAGACTTCAGTAGCAGTGAAGTTTTATTATTTGCTAAAGAACATGACATGGAAATGGTCTTTCGCATGGTTAATGATGCTTTGGAACTTGAAGCTAAAATGCTGAGGGATGAATGTGACGAGAGAAGATCTGGTGGCTCTACTATTGCATTATTTGGCTCTGGTGCTGAAATCAAGCATTTAGAACTTGAGAAGAGACATCTAACTGTGGAGATTCAGCATCAAAATGCTCATGATATAGATGAAAAGGAACTTATTGGTTTGGTACATTCTCATGTTCCTGGTATAGCAAATTTTCATAAACTTGGGAATTTTCAGACAAACGCAGATGAAACAAAGTGGGGGAGGTTTACATTCCTCAAACCAGATTATGCTGATGATGCCATTTCAAAATTGAATGGGATTGAGTTTCATGGTTCCTCGCTAAAGGTGGGTCCTGTAAGTGCTTACAACCGCTCAGGCCTACCATTTCCTGCAGTAAGAGCTAAAGTTTCTTGGCCACGTAAGCCAAGCAGGGGACTTGCACTTGTAACATGTGCTAGTGGGGAAGCTGAATTTATTGTAAAAGATTGCTTTGCCCTTGGAGTTGGTGGAAGGTATATCAACTGTGAGGTTAGTAAAAAGTATGCAAACTGTGTCTTTGTCACGGGGGTTCCATTGCATGTAACAGAGCCAGAATTGTATGATGCTTTTCGTAGTACAACCACCAGGAGAATCCTTGACATCCACTTACTTAGAGGGCCACCCACAGCAAGCTCTTCTGATTCTGAATGTGCAGAAGCACTGATGAGAGCGATATCACTATTCATGCCAAATAGGAATTTTCCTAGCCAAAATTTTCATGTTCACGTGATCCCTCCAGAAGAGAAAGATTCAATGATGAGAGCTATCATATCCTTTGATGGAAGTTTTCACAGAGAGGCTGCTAGAGCACTGGACCATCTTCAAGGAAGTGTTCTTCCTTGTTGTCTTCCTTGGCAGATAATCCAGTGCCAGCATGTATTTCACAGTACCGTCTCCTGTCCGATGCGCATATACAATGTCATCAGCCAAGAAGTTGGTGTTCTACTTGAGAGCTTCCGTAGCCACAAAGGTATTGTTGTATTCCTCGCCTGAGAGAAAATTTGCTTCTATCTTCTTAGTCATCAGTCATGACATATTCTGCTTTGTTCGTTCTTTGTTATTTAAAAATTGGCTGCCTCTAATGCTTACTGCCTCTGTTGGTAGAGCCACAATCTGCTATTCCCTCCCATTCTTGTTTGTCTGTCATTTTGTTCTTCAGTTTTATATGAGGTAGTCACAAACTGTTTGAGTTATACTTTATTGCATTTGTTTAAATATAAGGCCTTCTATTTCTCTTCGAAAATCCTTCCCTACCATTTATCTCTAGGAAACTACTTATGGTTGTTGTCTGTTTAGCTTGGTGCTCTTTTGTTTTCTGGAAGAATTGGAATCTAGTCTATTCCATGCCTCAAGAGGTATTCAGGTTATATCCAGTTATATTGTTCCCCATGCCTTCACTTTGCTTCAGGAAGAAACCTATTGTAAATTCTAGGTTTGAGTGTAAGTAGAACTTGGGGAGCATGAGCAATTAGTTAGCGATTTCCGTTTGAACTATTTCGGTTTGAAAAGGGTAAAATTATGGTGTCGTTTGCTTCTAAGACTCAATTGAAAAGTAATAAATTCTGAAGTGAAGTGAGCTGTATGAAAACAAATCATAAAAGATCAACTACAACTGCCATAGGCATCAAGAATGTGCTGCATTAGTGAATAGGTATATTCCAATGCTCCCTTAATAGTTAAATCCTTCTTCGTTTTAGGCTGCAAGCAAACCAATTGAACGCTAGTGAGTTAGAAGTCTTAATTACATCGGGCTTTGATGCAGCACGCTATGTTGGAGGAACTACTCCAAGGTGCTGATATGTAGTCCAAGGTGCTGATATGTAGAATTAGCACAATATGTTGAAGGAACAGCTTCAACGTGCTAGTAGATAACGCCCTAAGGGCAGCCCGAATCCATGGACAACAATCCGAATCCACGGATAGTAAGAGCTCAATCCAAAGCTCAGGGAAGAGATCTAGTCCAAGATCTACAATAGGAACATCAAGTTCTATTGATATGGTAGAGAATACAAAACAAGTTACATAACTTGAGGGCATTCCCTCTATTTATAGGTGCCCTTACACAACTCATATACACCTAATATGAAAACTAATAACCTACTAGATGCCAGCTACAATGACAACTACTATATTACTCAATGACACCTAAGAAACACCTCATAGGACACCTTAGTATCTTCTAGTATTATGTATATGACATATGCTATGACATCGCATTACTTCTAGGCTAAACAACTCTCCATGAAACATAGAGGTAAAACTTAGTTTGAATTCTTGGTCCTAGTGGTAAAATCAGATTTCTCTTCTAACTCTTAGTACCAATACTAGTTTGAATTCATATGCTTGAATACACTTGAATGCTCATGATTCATCTATATGATATGATGTCCCGCATCAGGCTTTCTATAACAGCACTAGTTCTAGCCATGGTGTTTTTCCCTGGTGCTGGTGTTTTCTTAAGTGGCCAGCCTTCTGTGTTGTTGATGCAGTGTGGGGCTTGTGAGTTGTGTGTTTTTTGAAGTGGCCAGCCTTCTTTTGTGGCCCCCTTTTTCCTTTTATAATGAAATGATATTCAGACTCCTACATATTCCAGGAACAAAACGTCTTAATCACAGTGCTATTCCTACATGCAGGTGTGTCATACAATTTGGAGAAGAACGAGAATGGTAATTTCCGTGTTAAGCTTACTGCAAATGCCACGAAAACAATAGCAGATTTGAGAAGGCCTCTTGAACTTTTGATGAAAGGAAAAATTATAAACCATCCTGATCTGACGTTAAGCACAGTTCAACTGCTATGGTCCCGTGATGGTATGGAACATTTGAAATCAGTTGAACAGGAGACCGGCACTTACATTCTGTACGACAGGCAAAGTCTGAATATAAAGGTCTTTGGAAGCAGCGATAAGGTGGCTGCAGCGGAGGAAAACTTGGTTCGTGCACTTTTACAGCTCCATGAGAAGAAGCCTCTTGAAGTTTGTCTTCGTGGCCGGAACCTCCCACCAAACTTGATGAAGGAAGTTATTAAAAAGTTTGGAGCTGATTTAGAAGGACTGAAAAATGAGGTTCCTGCAGTAGATCTTCAGTTAAATACACGAAGACAGACACTTTACATTCGAGGCAGCAAGGAGGACAAGCAAAGGGTGCAAGAGATGATCTCTGAACTGATAGCCTCTACTGACCATAATGCTCCGCTGCCATCAAAGAATGCATGTCCTATTTGCCTGTGCGAGCTAGAAGATCCTTTTAAGCTTGAATCCTGTGGTCATATGTTTTGTTTGGCATGCTTGGTGGATCAGTGTGAATCTGCCATAAAATCACAAGACGGCTTCCCTCTTTCTTGCCTCAAAAATGGGTGCAAGGAGCTCCTCCTCATAGCTGATCTGAGGTCTCTCCTGCCTGACAAGCTTGATGAGTTGTTCAGGGCTTCCTTGAATGCATTTGTTGCATCTAGCGCAGGGTTATACCGCTTCTGCCCCACACCTGACTGCACATCCATTTACCAAGTAGCTGCTGCAGGCGCAGAAGGCAAACCCTTTGTCTGTGGGGCTTGCTCTGTGGAGACCTGTACCAAGTGCCATGTCGAGTACCATCCTTTTATCTCTTGTGAGGCATACAAAGAGTACAAGGCAGACCCGGATGCGTCTCTGCTTGAATGGCGCAAAGGGAAGGAAAACGTAAAGAATTGCCCTACATGTGGATATACAATTGAGAAAGCTGAAGGTTGCAACCATGTTGAGTGCAGGTGTGGCAGCCACATTTGCTGGAATTGCTTGGATGACTTCAAGAGCAGTGAAGAGTGTTATGGCCATCTCAGGTCTGTGCACTTATCCTTTTAGAGAATTATGTAGATCTGATGTAAATTTGTACAGATGGTAAATAATCTTGTTGTCTATGGCAAGCTGATTTATCCTTCCAACAGTGATTGTCTGACCCAACAGGTTCCCATCTCTTTCTGTGTTGAGAATATTGTAGGCGCTGTATCAGTTTTTTCTATAGTAGAATCCTATCCAGGACGCTGTAGTGTGCATCAGTGAACCCCTTAACACTGCCCTTCTCATCCTCGTGAGTTGTGTAGCGATTAACACTGTAGATATGATTATATGAGTGCGCTACTAATGATGTCCATTGGTACCAATTTCAACACATGATGCATAACTATACATGTTCCATGCACAAACACATTTACATGGGCATAGCACATCAACAAGATGCTAGATAAGGGCAATCTAGTAGGCACCATGAATACCAAGAACGGACTCCTGAAAATTCTTTACAGTGCTATCATAGTCCACAAAGGCCATGAACCAGTAGTTGTCAATTGGAACAGGAGGGTGTTGCTGACTTGCTGTGCGACTAACTGATCTCAGGTGAGGGGTAAGACAACCAACCCTGTTCACATGTACATGAATGATCAGGCATAGTTGAAACTAGGAATTAGCCAGTGTACCAATCTTTCAGTCAGCAAAATTCATAGCGACTCATGCTTATAAACCAAGACTAGCAAACACATGGTTACCATTTTGTTGATATATGTCAGTAAGTAGCAATCTTTTTAGCACATGTACCAATCACTGTAAATAAAAATACTGATAAGTAATATGAAATTAAGTACTCAATAGTATTTAGCAACCGATTGTCGTGTACTCCAAAAGCCTTTGTTGATTCTGCTGCCCTTACAGTGCCGATGGACATAGATGAGACTAGCAAAACCTTTGTTGATTTCAAGGCGATGTATCATGTGTGTGAGGATATATACTGGAAATGGATGTTTCACTCGTGAAAAAAGCAATCAAAACAATACTGGTTTCAACGAACTTCATTCGGTATTTACACGTTTATCCAAAAGCATCACATACTAAGGTTCTGAATGCACTGCTTAATGATGTGTACCAATTTCAACACAAGATGCACAACTATACAGGTGCCATGCACAAATACATTTACACGGCCATACTACATCCGCATAGAGGATAAACAATGGGCAATCTCTAGGCCCCGTGAACACCACGAACAGCCTCCTGAAGATTCTTTACAGCGCTGTCATAGTTCACGAAACCCATGAACCAGAACTCGTGGTTGTCGACCGAAACAACCTGAATGTATCTCTCTGCAGGGTTTTGCTGACTTGCTGTGGGAGTAACTGATCTCAGGTGGGGAAGGGGTAAAACAACCTGTTCAAACGTACATAAATGATCAGGCGTGATTGTTACTAGGAATTAGCTTTTTTTTTTTTAGAAAATGGATACTAGGAATTAGCTAGACACAACTGAATACATCTTTCAATGACCAAAATTCAGAGAGACGTCTATAAACCAGTGCTAGCAAATCTACGGTTTCCATTTTGTCAATATACTATACACAACTTCTAAGTAGCAACTTTGTAGCACACATACCAATCTCTAACAGTGGATAACTAATGCGAAATCAAGTAATCGATATTTAACAACCAATTGGTCGTGTACTCTAAAAGTTCACACATACTCTGGTACAACAAAGTCTCCCTTTTTTTAGCATCAAACCCAGAGTACCAAAGAACTTGCTCCACTGCACACACCAAAGAAGATGAAGAAAAGATGCGAGCACCACGCACCTTATAAAAGGATGACTCAGTTTTGTTGTCCTCGGTCACATATTTCACAGGGCTGTCGCTACCGAATGCAATCTTGACATTCGAGAGATACAGGACGCCCATGATGGGTCCATGCGACGTTGATAGGTAGCACACGTATGCCTTGTTGAGCTTCTCATCAGGCGAGCACTCAAAAGTCCGCTGAAATATCTTGTCGTAGCCACCCTCAGATATAACCTTGGATATCTGAGCAATCCTCCCCATGGCAGTATCAGCAATGCTGGGTCCAGTTTTCACTGCAGAGAAGCACACACAGAGTATCAGTATTGGCTTTACTGAACTAACAATAGAGTGTGCTTCTGATTGGACGCTTCTGAATTCTGATCACCATCATAATCCAGTAGCAGTACTCAGAATTGGTGCCAGTGTGGGGGGGAATCGAAGCACTTACGATGCTGCCAGACGTCGCCGGCGATGCCCTCGGTCTTGCGCGCGGCCTCGTTGAACTTCTTCCCCACCGTGCCGAACATCTCCCTCAGATTCTCCCTAGCGTCTGCAAGCGGCGATCCATCCCCCGAGATCAGAGCGATAAGGCCGCAACAAGCTAGGCAGAGTGAAGCGATCACCAAAGAAGAAGAAGAAGAAGATGAGCAGCAAAGAGCGCATCGAGGCGGCGGGCGGTGACTCACTCTTGTTGGGCGGGTTGGACGACGGGGCGGAGAGCACGTAGGGGTTGGCGCCGGCCGGCGTGACTACAGGCGGCGGCGGCGGGGCGATGTCCTCCGG
>JAKNSH010171999.1:0-18982 GCA_027790015.1 Cymbopogon flexuosus | reverse complement strand
CTATACCCGAATCGGCACTTCCTCCGACTCGTTAGAAAAAGGTCCCCATACTGAACTAAAACCAGAGCCATGTGGCCCTCACAGCTGTACTGTAAATCCCGGAGTCTCTATTACCGACAAGTCCATATGTTGCTTAGTTGTCATTTTTATCATTCATCGCAAAACATTGATTAAGTTAAATGATCATGAACTTAGAAATTAAACCCAACTATACTTGCCTTAAAATGAGATCCCTCTTCAAGTCCAAGTCTTCATAGAACTTCTTGATCTCGAACTTCTTCTAGATCATCAACGGAAAACTCATCGACTGGACACGATCATAAAGCACCACACAAGCATCCGAACAAACATGCATAGCAAACATAGTAGATTAGAACAATACATCAATCAACGAAAAAGATTTGAAAGAGAACTACGCATTGCTATGAACACCCAGACACGAAAAGCACGCTAATCAGAGCTACGGTGCAAAAGAACCGACTACCGAAAGACTTACTTTAAAAGGAAGACTATGTTATAGTTTATTTTATCCCTTATTTTCATATTGTTAGGGCAACTTAGAAACATTATTATAATAATAAAACTTTTGAATCCTTTGCAACAATATAAATTTAGTAAATACGAAAAGAATATTAATTTTTGTAGCTATATGATTTATGTACTAATGTACATGATCGATGAGCTCTCAAAGATATATATGATGAACTGATGTATATAAGGAGATAACTATTGAATTGATCTAGAAAAGGCGGTGTAGAATTTTGAATGGAGAAATAGCTGAAGCATGATTAACCATATACTATAATATATGTAGAAGATGCATGCAGGAGCAGCACAACATACAGTCGTGCTGGACACAACCGTGTGTGGCTCAGAAAGATTGAATATTTATATACATATACACATGTATTTTCATTGTATTTTAAGATTTAATTTTCTTAAGAGAAACGGCCAGAAAACATATGATAACGTCATCAAGGGAGGGATTGACGTCATCAAAGCAAGAATTGACATCATCAAAGCTAACAAACGATTGCCATGGCGGGCGACGGAGCTAGCTTCGCTCGAGTAGCTTGCTGAAAGCAACCTACATGCCACGGCAAGAGCTCTGGGAAAGTGTGGTAAATTGAGCAGAAGACGGCCGGAGACCTCACCTGAGCTCGGCAACAGGTCAGGAACGGTGATGAAGCAGTAGACGGCGTCAATGCATGTCGGCACTGCGGCAGCGGGCGACGAGGAACCTTCCTACAGGGTACGGCTGCCATGAACAAACGGCAGAGTACAAGAAAGAATAGGGAAAAGGCTACTGCAGTTTCGTCACCTTGATGTGGAGCTCCAATGCGGTTCCGAACGGCTGCGAGGCTTTTCACAACGTGCACGACTGCGGCGGCGGCGGACAAGAAGCTCTTTGGCGAGATTCAGAAACGGGGCACAGAGAGCAAGAGGAAACAAGGAAGCGGCTCGACAGCTTCTTCACCAAGGCGCAATGCTCGACGGCAGCTTTGAGACGTCGTCGACTCGGCAACAAACTAGGCTACGTGGCAGCAGTTCCCATGCTTCTCGGCGAGATGCAAAAACGGCGGCGCAGGGCTAGGGTACGGAGAGGCGGCTTGAAGATAGGGAACGGGGTGCGGCTCATGGGGTCGGTTAATATAACGGCGCTTGATGTTTGGGACCCAGCTGGCAGTCGGACAGAGAGAGATGAAGAGCTGTGCACGTGGGCTTGCTGGCCCTTGGCCCAATGCGAGAGGAAGCCGGGCCTGCGGATGCCGATTGTGCTGGGCCGAGCGAAGAGGAATGAGAAATTTCTATTTTTCTTCTTTTCTTTTCTAAATTTCCAAAGCCAATTTAAGAACTATTTTTCAAAAGGAGTTTGAATTATTTTGAGTATTGGTTCAAAACCACTCATCACATAAAGCAAATGCAACAGCATGTATGCACAAACAAGTTTCTACCCCTAATATGGGTTTTAATTTACAAAATTATTATTTTGCTAAATTTCCATGCTCACAAAAGTCATAATTGAATCAAATTAATTTTTTAAAAACTCAACCAAAATTTTGGGTGTTACAGCCTCTGACATCCTCTAACACATTCCATCGCAAGATCTCCCCTACTGGAAATATTTCTCCCAGATACTGGGCAAGCTCCTCCCAAAAACCGGTGGAATGCACTCGTGCCACACGCATAGAATTTTTCCTGCCGTTTCTCTCCTTGCGCCTTTCAGGGTCGGTTGTGGCCTGTGGGGTTGCACCATGGTCTTGGTCTGCGATCTGTACAAGGAGACGGAGCAGCTGTGCCTAAGGGTGCAAAAGGGTAACCTTTAGGTGCACCTCCAAACCTCTTTAGTTCAAATATTTGTACTACTTTTCAAAAAATTTGGAGAAGTGGTATAAATACTTGAACTAAAGAGGTTCAAAGGTGCACCTAAAGGTCACCAATTTGCACCCCTAGCTGTGCCTCCCCATGCTCAACAATACTCGCCTCGCGCTACCACCTTTGCTCACACTGACACGACTCCGCATGTCTGCTACTGCTGCTGCTGTCCACATCTCTCTCATCTCGTGTTGACACCTGCTCTACCTCTTCAGTGCCGACGACAAGCACTACATGGAACTAGGGAAGTTTGTGGTGCTGCTGGAAGCCGCATGGCCGGCACCCTGAGCCCAGATCTACTTCATGCAATGGGAGTTCAATGGTGCTGCTGCTCACAGAAGGGAAGGAACATGGTGTTTGACTTATGGGATGGTCCCACAGTGATGATGACTAACGGGTGCTTTTATCCCATCATCGGCATTCCTCCATCCAGCCACAAACATTGAAAGTTCCATCCCTCCAAACAAATATCAACACAAAACCATTCCACCCCTGAAACCTGGGTTGGACTGATCCCATCCATCTTGCTCTCCAACCAAATGGACCTAAAGGATCCATGCATAACTATCTTATTTCCAGTTTCCTTACGTTGCAGTCCATGGTTGATCTGTAATGCTGACGATCAAGGACTTAATGTATAATTCTTAGGTCCCTAGTGTTTGGGAAAGATAATTAACCTTATATATATGCATGCAGAACCAGGCAATAGACACTGCTATAAGAGGTTTCCAGCAAATGCAAGAACAGAAGAACAAGAAGAAAAACGTAAGTCGATTTTGGCGTTAGCTAGTGGGGCTAGTAAGCAAGTACCAAGGTAAGAAGGCATGCTTGAAATGTTTCTTTGCTGTTATTTATTTAACAATGTATGTATTATTATTGCACACTTTCATTTTCAGTTCTCCTTCTATCCGCGTAAATGGGGGTCCAAAGGCAGAAAGCCTGAGCCCAAGAGAGAGGGCGGTAAGACATCCTGATATGTGAAATAATCTTTACCATAGACCCTCAACATGAATAACAGCATAACAATCTTTTGTGCATATTTTGTTATTTGGGTCAACAGGCTGAGAGAGAGAGGATGGTTCTGGACATAAAAGTAAAGCTCCAGGTAATTATCATCTTCATCTCTATTACCTCAACCGCAACACATTGGGTTTCATGCACTTTTTAGCATGTATTAAATTTCTATTATCAGCATTATACAAAGCTAGTGTGGATTACAGAAATTATGTCCAAATCTTTGAGCATGTCATGGATTTTTTTTTCTTAAAAATGACCCTATCAATTTGCAAACAGCTAAAGTACCCTGAACCAAAATGCAACAAGAATTGAGACTTCAAGTTGGAATCTTGTCTAGTAACATTTCAATTTAAAGCCCAAAGTAAACAATCTACTATTGATGCATTGCAGTTATTATTATTATTATTATTATTATTTTAAAAAAACTCGACATGCGGGGTTAAGACAGGCCCTGGGCATTGCATTAAGAAGAATAGCTTCTATGCAGGTTGAGAGAACCCCCCAACCTCTGCTCACCCATACACAGCGGTACCGTAGACCATGTGAGAACGATCACGACTGGTGCCAGACCTTATTGCAGTTAGTTTAGATATTTTTATATTAGTTGTTCGGCTAGCTGATAAATCTCGATTCTTTATATGTTGTGAAAGATTTGACTCTTCTGTTGATAGTTTCAGCTTTAAGAATCTTTCTGTTTTCGACTCATCTCAAACCAAAGCTCAATCTTGAGATAACCTTGAGTAGCGGAAGATGTTTAGATGGTGCTATTTACTATCAGTGTCATGGGCTTTCACTACTGATGTTGCCTAGCGGTGTTTTCTTACTGGTATAAATTTAGCTTGTAGTTCTGTTTCCGAGGCAAAATACTGTAATACGTTCATTATGCCTGCAAGGCTGCAATTCTAAAATCATTCTTTTTCCTGTTCTATTTTTTGTGCAACCTTTTATGTAGGCCACCACAAGCTCTTCGGTTAAGTACTGTTTTGATTGTCCCTTCCTGGGGCAGAGATAATAACCATTATTGTCTTTATTATGTATGCACATAAGCATGCTATTCTAAAACCATGCATACTATCTCTAGGGACTCTGGCTTCGTCTTCTGAGACTTGGGGCCACTGAGGATCCTCTCTCATCTTTTGAATATGGCACCATCCTAGGTATTGTGAATGTGAAGTTTCACTTCGCTATTTGTCTGTGCCTTCCATATCCTACCTGTATTTTTTCCCTAAATTTCTTTTTGCAGCTTTGATCGAGTCTGATGCAGAAGGCATCGGGGGAAGTGGCTTTGTTGAATGCATCAGAGAGCATATTCATTCGGTAAAAATCTGGATCTTGCAATTGATAAATCTTTACTTGGGCACTTTCTAATCCACTTCATATCTTGCTTTTCAATCTCTGTAGGGCTGGCAATGTCGCTTGACTGATGAACAGTTTATTGCTGTAAAAGAACTGGTGAGTCAGATTTCAAATTTCCCATTTCTGCACCCCTCAATGTGTGAGTACTAGTTTGTCAGACTTTGTCTTACGAGTTACAATTGGTGATATCTGCTCGAGTCATTGGAATCTTGTATCCTGGATGGTAGGATGTAGTGTCCGATAAACCAGCTTTATCTTGTTTATAATTTTTTAAGTATAATTCAAGTTTCTTTTTGTCTACACTCATTTCAAGATCAAATTTTGTATTTTTTGGCCACTAGATAGATAGCAACATCTGGAATTGTGGATATTGTTGTTTTGAAGTATATATTACAGGAGAAACAACCTCACTGTATATATATTTTTTCATGTGCAGCTTAAGATGGCTATAACTCTTGCGAACTCCCGCAATGACCTGGCGACCATTAGAGATGCTCTTGAAGTTTCTGCTGAAATGTACAGAAAAGACCCAAACAATGTTCAAGATTACGTTCAGCGTCATCTATTATCATTGTCAGTATGGGAGGAGCTTCGGTATGTCATACTCAGTGTGAAAACGATCAATTTCATATTAAATTGAGCTTAGTTCTCAACTTCATGTAAATCAATTTGGTCCAATAATGTTGATCTTGCCACTTAGCTTGAAACTTTTCAGTAGTAAGAAAGTTTATACAAAAGATAATCTATAATCGATACCCTTATTGGGATTGCAAGAGGACAGTATCTGGTGGTCATGCACTAGTCAGGACTGACCAGTCAGGACTGATGAAAATCCCCTAACTATTCAATTGCTTGTAATCTATACTTTATTTACTATACTACTGGTACTGCAGTGGTTTAATTGGTGAATAGCTGCTGTTTTCTTGAACAGTATGGTACTGGTCAGGTTTCTGAAACCTTAGTTACACCTTTTGCTGTGCTCAGCAGAAGCAATGAACTGGCATCTGCTTTCTGTTTACCATGTCATCCCTGATTGCCACATGGACTTGAAGGCACATGGGCTTGTCATGTGATCCATTTTTAGTGACACCAATTAATGCTGCTACTCCACAAACTTTCTAAATTGAGAGAAGCTTAGGTAATCCACAGAAGTTTGAGGCTTAGCAGTTGAAACAACTTTTGATCAGTGGGACTGCTGATTCAGCTATCTCTTTAAGTTGGAAGGACTTTTTTTTTAATGAAAGCTGCATGTCAATCTGGGGAACCCTTACATTTTCTCTGGAGGCCGTCCTATAGTAATTGCAGCATTGACTGCTGCTTGGGAAGAGCTGCAGCTATGGAGCATGGCTAGGCTCAGGGTGTCTCACCTAGCTGCCCTTGCACCAATTGGAGGCTACTGTTCCTAGATTGAGGTCGTGTGTGTTTCTGATCCAAGGGCGTGTGTTTTCTTATGTAAAGCTGTGAGCGTGTTGGGTTTGCATGGGTTTTTTAGAAGAAAGAAGTTGCATGGAATTCAAACAAATATGTTATCAACAGAAGCCTGCTATTTAATTTGTTTGTGGAAATAACAACTATTAGTCTTTTGATCTGTTGATTGTATATGACTTGATTTTCTGAACGAGTTTAGAAATTTGTTTTTTTGAAAATGGTACAGCAGGGGAAGCCCCCACTGTAAGCTTTTATATTAAAATATATATAAAAAAGAAGCTGTACAAGGCCTTTTTATGATTTATTTCATGTTATGAATTTGTCTCTCTGTTTATGACTTCTTCTCTTTCAGCTTCTGGGATGGCTACTTCGAATATTTGATGGAAAATTGTTCCAATAAGTAAGTAGAGACTTTGAATAGTTCTGTAATAGTAATACCACTGTCTTAATTCCATGCGTTGAATTGAAAGAACTATATTCTTTGTATGAATGCCCAGCCTTGTGCACAAGTAGTATAAGGTGAGATTATTTGATGCAGGCTAAAATTATCAATTGGTAAAACAAAGTTTGTGCACTTAAAATTTTCTTTCCTTTTCTTTTAGGTACACCCAGGACTTAAAAACCATGAAAATCACAAATATGATTTAGAATATTGGGTTAATTCGATTTAACAGAATTATGGCAGCAATCAGTAGTGTTTTTTGGTATGCAGAAAAGTTCCAGTATAGTTTTAATGAGGAATTTTATAAGGCTGCATGTGCTGTTTTATCTTATGTTTTGTTTCTTCTGCCCTTCAGGTCAGCAAATTATGTAACATTAGTTACTGCACAGCTCATTCTCATGGCAACTCACATGGTACTTGTCGCTTTCATCTTATGTTCTTTCAAAAAGAACTTCATTTATCTGTACTATCTTACTTTTTTTACTATATAAATAATGAAGGCTGGATTGGGATTACCTGACATCGACTCTTGGAATATGATTGAGAAAATAGCCGAGAGAAACAACTTGGGTTATAAGCAGCTTGTAAGTCAAACTGCAACTTTTGTCATTGAGAATTGGTTGCTTTAAACACTTGGTTTCTTACATTTTCTTTACACTTCTTCAGATCAAACTTAGAGCATTGCTCACACATCTGCAACAACTCAGGGTTGGCTATTGGGGGGTTGCTACAGGGAAAAGCCAACCATTGCAGTCATATGGCATGGCTTCACCTCATGCGGTTGATGTGTCTGATGAAAGCCAACAACCTGCTGAAGCATCTGGGTTGGGCCGAAGTTGGGTGCAAAGTATGTTCAGCAGAGACAGAAGTTTAAGAGCCACCTCTTTCAACCGAGGTAGTAAGTTTTCAGCTACTACCATCTCTGTCCTTCTGTGGACCTTAATACAATTTTTTTGAACGCAATGGCATGAGCTCTGCCTTTCAATTAAGAAAAAGAATTGACTTAGTTTATGAGGGAAACCAGACCTGAAAACCTTACTGCCACACAATTTATTAGAAAACTGGCGAACAACCTAAACACGACAGCCTAGACTACTAACTCTGAGCAACCCATTAAATACCCAAAGTACACAACCAATGGAGCCCACTGCATGTCATCGTTGCTGAGCTGCTAACACATCAATACTCACTCGCAACAAGCTTTGTTGCACCCCACAACCAAAGCAGCTTCCACTTTATGAGGATCAGAGATGCGCCATTAGAAAGTAGCGGAACTAGAGAGAACCCAGCCTCTTCGAAACCCAAAGCTCGCACAAGAGCAAAAAATATCCTACATGGACCAACATCCAACTAGGTGGTGCAACGTGCAAGATCTTCTAGTGACACCTTCAGTTGTCATCACCTGCCTAAGAACATGGGCTGAGTTTCCTCATAAGAATCCCACAAGATGAGGGGAGGCACCTTGACGATGCTTCCAAGGAAGGAACAGCAACTAAAGTGTCACCTTTGTCGGCTGAGCTTTCGCCAATGTGCTCTACCTCACACCCACACAAAAGGGCCACACCACCACTTATCAGCCGATGCTACAAGCACCGTGGCACGTCTCAGAGACCAACACATGCAGCCAAACGCAGCAGCCACCGTCGTGCGGCTCTGCTCCGCATCCACCTTGCCTCCTGCATGTCGCAATTAGCTGCCTCTTTGTGACCGCGCCGTCCTCCGAGTGCAGCCGGCCTGCACACACCCACCACCAACGGCCTCTGACAGCCAGCTCCAAGCGTGGTGTCTACAGATCTGGCTGAGGGACACCGGATCCGCCTGGCTGGACTCTGCTCCGTGCAGAAGACCTGGAGCCCCTCTGGGAGGGGCAACGGACCTTGCCACCGCGTTCCTTGCCCTCTACTGTACTTCCGGCGTTGTGCTCCGGCTGTGGCCAGGCAGTGGTGGTGTGAGGGAGGCGTCCGGCGGTGGAAACGGCGCCCCCAAGACGCCCCTTGGAGAGAGCGATGCGGGGGCCTTTGTGTCTCTGTCCAAACTGTTCCTCAGTCCCAAACTGGACTTCAATACAACAGAGCTTATATAAGTAGATTAGGTACATAACTGCAGACTCTATATTTCCACATTTCTAATTAGCCATCGTTGTATCATGTCAGGTGATGCAAATGCTGTTGCTACCACGGGCAAGACTGACATCTCAGCTGCACAAAAGAAAACTCAAACTAACATGAGGACCCTCAGAGGACATACAGGTGCTATTACTGCTCTTCATTGTGTAACAAGAAAGGAGGTCTGGGATCTTGTTGGTGATCGTGAAGATGCTGGTTTTTTCATCAGCGGAAGCACAGATTGCATGGTTAGCTCAAAGCTTATGCTGTTCTTCTTATCCTTGTTCGATTACTTTTTGCAATACTTGCTCTAGCATCACATCTCACTTTGTATCATGTTATCAGGCATGCCAGCATGCTCCAGGGCCAGTATCCATAAGTTAACCATATTGCCTTTCTTCAATCATGCCAAACAGATAAACCTTGCGAACAGAAGGAAGATGCATTACACTAAAATAGGAACTGGTGTGTGTGTGTGTGTGTGTATGTGTGTGTGTGTGTTTTGTGAGAGAGGCTACCATCTCCCCACAGTAAAGAGTACAATGTTCTTGAGAAAAGATAGTATTTCATTGTACTCTGTTCTTTCCTTTTGTTATGTTTTAGGAGTTGGAAATTGAAATAAGAACAACAAAGCCTATTGTCCTAAGTATGTTAGGATGGGCTAGAATAAAAGCCAACAAAAAAGGCAATAAAGCAGGAACTAGTAAAAGATGCCTCAACTTGGTTTGTTCACTGTGTTGGTTTATTGTCAATTGCTATAGGAAATAGTTTTTATAACTTAGAAGTAATCCTTGTGTTTGCTGCTTATCTAGCAGGCATTAGTAGTGTATGGCCTTTTTAGGTGGCTGCTGACATATATGTTGGTTTGCTCTATATTCTTAGACAGGAAGTCTAGCTGCTGCCTCTTACAGCAAGTAGTAAGAGCAGCTGTTTTTACTAGTGCACAGAAGCAGCAGTATATATATAGTAGTTGGTTCTTCTGCTTGGTAATCGTGAAGAGCAGCTGCTAAATCATTACATGATGTCTTTATCTGTCTTTATGTGGACACTGAGCATTTAGTTTGTCTCACACATCTTACAGGTAAAAATTTGGGATCCAAGTTTGCGTGGTTCTGAACTTCGAGCAACACTTAAAGGGCATACTAGGTAGTAAGCTATTATCTAAATTATTAAATACTGCATCTTTGATCCTAGTTCAGTGTCTGCTTTTTTATGATACATCTGTCTGATACTTCTGGGAATTTTGAATAAACTAAAGATATTTACACTCTTCCTATTATATCGTTCTTGAGATAGTTGTAGATTTTCCATTTTGTTTACTTGTCCTTTGAATTTATCTCAATTTATTCAAATTTGCAGGGCAATTCGAACAATCAGTTCAGATCGTGGCAAAATAGTTTCTGGAGCTGATGATCAGTCTGTCATAGTCTGGGATAAGCAGACTTTTAAGCTTTTAGAAGAACTGAAGGGCCACGAGGCACCGGTGAGGTTCTTACGTTTAGCTGTAGATTTGATTTAATGTCTCCATTCTCTCTCATTAGTAACTTCGAAGCATGTTTTGTTCAATATCGGTATAGGTTAGTTCTGTCCGGATGCTCTCAGGAGAACGTGTCCTTACTGCATCCCATGATGGTACTGTGAAGATGTGGGATGTCCGGACTGATACTTGTGTTGCTACTGTGGGTCGTTGCCAAAGTGCTGTTCTCTGTATGGAATATGATGATTCTACTGGAATCCTGGCGGCTGCTGGAAGAGATGTGTATGTACTCTTTTAACCTAACAGGGTTTTGGATACTTCAATCTTTTAAATTTGTGTAAGTTGCGTTGGAATTTGTTCTGAGAAGTTTATGCTCACCAGAACGGCACATGTCTGGGATATTCGTTCCAGCAAGCAGATGTTCAAGCTTCAAGGGCATACAAAGTGGATAAGGTAATTTCTACTTTGCATTTTCAACTCTCTGTGTACAATCATGTGTGACTGACATAAATCATTTATTGACCAAAAGATCAATGAGGATGAATGGAGAGACCATAATAACGGGTAGTGATGATTGGACCGCTAGAGTGTGGTCCCTTAACCGGGGAACATGTGATGCAGTGTTAGCATGCCACGCTGGTCCCATACTATGTGTGGAATACTCACCTTCAGATAAAGGAATTATCACTGGTATGTGACTATCTCATTTTAAGAACAGCGTGGCCTGAAATGTGGCTCTATATTTGAATACTCTGCATGTCATGCTTCTGACTCTTAATTTATTCCAGGTTCAACTGATGGGCTCATACGATTTTGGGAAAATGAAGGTGAATTCTTAGTGATCGTAAAACTAATTTCAGTTACTGCATTGATGTTTTTGTTCCTTGTTTTTTTTGGGGTAAACTAGAGTGTGTGGTTTTCTGCATGCTTTGCAGTGGGTTGTTTGAGTGATGTTTATTGCCTATCAACACCTGTACACGGGTGTAATTTAAATGTGTCTTTTGGTGAAATGTGTGCCTTTTTATGAAAACATGAATACAATTTGCAATAGGGTGCTGTAGTAAATGATGTCCCTTTGGGATGCATACACAGATTTCACAAACACTACCATTTTATTAAAAAGCGTCTAAAAGTTCTCGGTTGTTTAAGATATATATGTTAATTCTCTAATGTAGTGGATCCAATGGTAGTTTTGAGATGACATGGCATAACATGGATTTGTCTTAGTTTAAAGTAGGGTTTGTGTTTGGGTACCATATATCTAGACATGATAAACATGCTGCTTTTTTTAACACGCAGGAGAGCTGTGTATTTCATTAAGAAGAAATGTCTGAAAACACTTGCACACTCAAACACCCACAACAGTCTAGAAGACTAGAACATAAACTGAAAATAAAGACCGAAAGCAACACAACCAGTACAGTGCTGTAGGCTTGCAGCACTGGTTTTCATAGTCTCTGAGGTTCAAATCTTACCAATTATCACCTATTTGATAATGGATACAAGTTTATCTGGATTTGCCATTAACTAAATACTCAATATCATATTATTAGTATTTATTTTTTTTGAAAGTATATTATTAGTATTTAGTAGGTTTCAGTTTAGCAACAATACATCTTGCCAATTATTTCTAGACATATATTAATAGTATTTGCTGTTAGCACAAATTCATTGTGTTATATATTTATGTATGTATATGTATTAGCCTTACCAAGGTTAGGAAATAAAGTGTAAGCAAAGCCAGTTCGCATCAGGTGAAAGTCTCTCTTTTCTGTCTTAGTCTTCCTTGACTTTGGAAGTAGCTAGCGAGATATATTGTTTGAGGTAGAATTTGTAGAAACTTATAGAAAAATTTGGATAACTATTTGATTTACCAGATAATGAAAACTGATGGACGCTGGGAAATTTCTAACTCAAAATGTTTTGTGAGGTTGCTGTTTTTACAACTAACATACATTTGTTGAATGGACAATTTTTTTTCCTGTTTCTTTTTGGAAGTTTATAAAGTCTACCACTTAGCTACTGCACATGGCTGAAAAACTAAAGCATTTCATTCTCTTTTATAGGAGGAATAAAATGTGTCAAGAATCTTACACTTCATACAGCATCCGTTCTGTCCATTAGTGCTGGTGATCACTGGCTAGGGATTGGTGCTGCTGATAATTCTATGTCTCTGTTTCATCGGCCACAAGAAAGATTCGGTGGCTTCTCAAATGCAGGATCAAAAGTTGCAGGATGGCAGCTTTACAGAACTCCCCAGAAAACTGCTGCAGTGGTATACTATCATCTTAATCTGCAGACAATACTTTCTTTTTAGCTCAGTTGTAGCAAATTATTTTTCCAGTAGCAGTGCTGCAGGGCCACACATATTGATGATCTTTAGAAATCTAACACAATAGATATATACAAAAAACGCCTCTATTAGAAAGAATTCCGTATACCTGAGATCACCACCAATGATGCTCCTGGGATTGTTTTCTACTCACTACTATTGTACTGAATCAATTGTTTAGGGCATGATGCATATCTACTAATGCAATTTATGTTTGCTTAATTAATCCAACTTCTCTAAGCATGATTGTAGGTGTAGTAATGACTAAAGCTGTGAGGTGCTTGATATACTTGTACATAAACGTTTAGCAGATATCATAACACTTGTACCAACTTAATCTTGGGGCAACTGCCCGTATGTTCTGAGCAGTTGTATCTTCTGCTCTTTCGTGACTTTCTGAATTACCCATGCTCAAAATGTTCTGAATTAATTGCTGCAGGTGAGATGTATCGCATCTGATCTGGATAGGAAAAGAATATGTAGTGGTGGTCGCAACGGACTCCTGCGGCTTTGGGATGCAACTACAAGCATCTAGAACTGTTAGATGTTCATGTAAAAAGGCAATTGACCATGATGTTGTATGCCATTTTCCTTCTTGCTCCCTTTCCTTTTAGCTTTAGGAATTTCTATGCTTTTTAGAGGATAAGAAAGGAGCCGGAGTTCCACTCTATTTCTTTCTTATATAGATATATGAAAAAACTGTCCACTTGAGTTTATGCTTGATGTAATGATGTCTGTTGTAAATTTTTGTTTATATATTCGGGTTCAGATAGCCTGACATGGCTATGATTTTGTTAGAACTATGAGAAACACGGGAAGTTTTGTACTAGTACTACTACTAATGCAAACTTTGGTGTGACATAACATTCTTTTTATGTGCATATTCTTTTGACACGGATTCATTTGCACGATCTAAACAAAAACTGTAGATACATTTGAGTGGGTTTTATTTTGATCTGGATTTTGTTTTTTTTTTTTTGGTTCCGATGAAGGAATGACTATTTATAGATAACTGTACGGAGAATTTCATCTTGATTTGGAAATTGTTTCTTTACCTGGGTTTCTGATTAAGAGTGATCATTACATGGAAACCATTTCAATAAATACAAAAGGAGAAAGAAACACCTAAGAAAATGATGTCACTCTCATCAAGCGGCAATGGCATTCTATTCCACAGCCAATCTGGTTCTGTCCATTCAAACCACAGCCACCGTAAGAGAAAGAGAATGTACCCGACTGAAAAATTCCAAATTCAAGATTGAGTCCACCTTTCTTTGTCTGGGTACCCTAGTCTAAGCAACCTTGCCTTTGTCCACAAGAAGCGGTGACGAAGTTTGTCGAATTCCTTAGAGAATTGCTTTGGAGGCTGCATAAGAGTTGTAACTTGGAATGGGAGCTCAGGATCGAATGAACCAATTCCCTGAGTCCTGCTGCAGAGAGAAGCTGTCCTTGCCAACCAACCAGTTTAGATTTTGCACGGTCCTGGATGGACTCTAGATGTAATATATCAGATGGCCAGAGTGTCAGTAGGAAGCCAAATAGGTGATTGTGTAGGTGACATTTTGCCCCTAGAAACCTTGCAGCACCTGATCCATAGGCCATGGCCATGCCGGCACATCTTATAGTAACCACCGTGCTCTGTCATTGATTGAGATACCATGATGAAGATGACGGTGTCATCCGCATAAGGCGAACGCACTTAAAAATTCCTTCCTCTGGGACCAGCCCAAAGATCCTCATATTAAAAATTCCTTCCTCTGATGCTAGTCAGGGAGTTTTTAATGAATCGGATCATGTTCATCAGTCTGTCAGTGATAGGAGCTCACAGAAGGACGATTTTTTGAATTTCAAAATTCCATATCAACGGTCTAACAATTCATCTTCCAGTTCTAAAGCTTTGATGGCAGTCAAGATGGTTAAACGTGCCAGACGCCTGGGAGGTTGCACCCGCTGCTTTAGCCTTGATCACAATTGCTTTGAGTGCCGTGGTGGCATTAGATGCGCTGCCTGCTTCAACTATGGTCACAAGTTCAAATTCTGTTTGACTGAAAGTCGGCCCAGAATCTACTGGAGGTCCAAGAAGCTGTTGTGTGAACAGCCCACCACAAGAAACGAAGAGGTCGATGTGGCGGAAACTGAAGAGTCACCCCCTCCATTTATTTCTATGCGGTCAGACCGTACAAATGACAAAACCCCCTCCCCCATAGAAACGCCCTCTCACGACTCGGAGCTCGGCAACGATCTCGACGACGGTGGCTCTCCGGTCATGGCGAACTTTGTCGTGAATCCGGAGCCTTTCGTCCCGGCGGGCTTGGAGCTGGAAGATTGGGCTCGCCCAGCGCGTGGGAGGATCATCGTCAGCGGCAATCCGCCTCGGCGCCATGAAGAGTATGCCATTGTCACTGTTCATCCCCCTCCTCAAGAGAATCAGATTTATGAAGCTATGCAAGATGTTGTTGATTACTTTGAGCAAGAGCATCATACTATGGTTCGCTCTCGATGCTTGTCTTCTCTGGGTTTATGTTTGATTGAGTTCAACTCGCTGGTCACTAGGCAGGCCATGGTTAACATGAGTTCGCATCAACTTGATGGGATGAGGGAAATTGTTGTTGTGGAACATGACCGTGGGGTTAATCTGAGGAACTGCCCTTTTACCAGGACCTGTTGAGTGATGTTCTTGGATTTTCCTCTTGATTTCCAGACTAGAGATATCATCATTCAGGCAATTGGGCACTTTGGGACTGTGATCACCTGGACCAACAACTCAGATGTAAATCCAGGCTTCTTCTCAGGTGTAAAGTCACCCTGGTGAGCAGAATTCCTCGTAGTCTGCTGGTTTGTGAAGGAAGTGCCAATGTTAAGGGTGATAATGGTTCTTCATGGTCTGTCCCTGTTTTTGTGCTTAGCAATCAGGCCACTGATGCTCTCCCTGGTGATGAGGATCCCATCCCTCCTAATGGCAACCCTCACCCTGTCAATGGCCACTTCCTGAACCAAAACCATAGGAATCAGTTTCCTGGATTCTTTGAAGATGTGGGAGACTTAGACCAGGTGCAGCAAGCTAATGTTGATGAAGGATGGGAGCCTATAATTCAGGAACAGTAGCAGAACAACATAAACAACAATGTCTGGGGGCAGTGGATTCAGCAGGAGGGAGAACTGGTTGATGAGAATGAACTGATGGCTGTTGACCAACTTGCTGAGGCTGCTGTTGCAAATGCTGTTGCTACAGGTGCTGCTGCTAATGCTGGAATCCAGGATCTTCCTCAGCATAGTACCTCGGTTAGCAATGACACTAGACTTTTCTTAGAGCTCAAGGCCCTCCTGTCACCCTGGAACTGCCCTTGGTTTCCAACCTCCACTCTCAAAACTTTGAGTGACTATCAGATTCGTGCACTGGCCAACAGTCTTCAGCTGTACTGTGGGTTCGGTCCTACTCCTTCGGTTGAAATGCTCCTTGGAGAGTTGGCAATGATGGCTACAAAAGTGCTTAGAGCTCTGCCTATGAAATCTCCTCTGCCAGTCACTGCATGGAACGACTTCTTTCCTGCTCCCTCTATGGAGCCCTGGATGCTCAATGTGGATAACCCAAGCTGGAAGAACAATAATGAGGCTTCAACATCTACTGGTTTCAAATCTCTCAGGCTCATGCCTATGAGTGCCCCACTTCTGGAGAATGATGACATGAACAATGTCCTGGTGGAATCAGCTGCTCCTGTCCCCTCAGGCAAAGAATTGGTGGTGTATGATCAGGGGTTTGCTGTTCAGCAAATCCTTGACAGTTTCAGGACTCTTCCCACTGCTGGTGGCCAAACTGATGACCCTACTCCTGTTGATAGTACCATGCAGGAAGATGAAAGTTTCATTATTGACATGGAGATTGATGAAGAAGCTAGTCACTCAAAACAATGTTAGGGTGAATGATGTCACTCCTCTCACAGCTAGGAAGAAGAGGAAGGGCAAAGCCAAGACTCCTCTGGTGGATGATGCTATGAGGATGAGCTCTAGGTTCAACAATAATGCTGAGAAAACCTTCTATCAGCTTGACATGGAGCCTAGAAGGAAGCCAGGAGCTAAAAAAAGATAGTCTATTTCTCCATTGTGGAGGATCTGAAGAGTGCTATCATCTGCAAGAGTTTGGATTCAGATATGGAAGTAGCTGATGTTGGGCCTATTTATGCTGACACTCTACTGCTGCTTGGTTCCTCTTTCTGTGGCATCCCTCCTGAGGAGCTGGCTGATGCTGACCTGCAACATGCACAACAAGAGTGATCAATGAAGATACAACCACATTTCTGGAGATGTTGGTGGCAGGGGTTTAATTACCTACCTAGCTATTGCTGTTTTTCTTTTGAACTTTTCTTTGTCTTGATTTTGTGGTGCTCTGTAACGCCCCGCATTTTCACTACCAAGGTAAAAATGCCAGTTTAAGTATTATTACTCGACAAAGCGTCGCCTTCTCGAATAATAACCTTAAACCGGCATTTTTACCTTGGTAGTGAAAATGCGGGGCGTTACATGCTCTATGGGAGTTATTCTCTCATATGAATGTTGCTACTTCCCCCTACTATGTTTTAATGGATAATCGTTCCTGGAATATTTTATGTTGGAATGTGCGTGGTATCGATGATAAAGATAGGTGGAATGCTGTTAGGGATAAAATTGATGAGACTAGTGCCAATATTTTCTGTCTCCAGGAGACAAAAAGAGAATCTATTGATATTCACTATATTAGAAAGTTTGCTCCCAAAAGATTTGATAAGTTTGATTACTGCCCTTCCTTGGGTGCTTCTAGGGGCATTCTAGTATGCTGGGCCTCCTCTTGCTTCTCTACCTTTGTTGTTGAAAAACAACCTTTTGCCATTAGATTGCAGATGACCTCTGTTCATAATATGCAGTCCTGGACCTTGGTTGTGGTTTATGGGCCTTGTAGGCAACCGGCGAGAGATCTGTTTGTGAACTAGCTACATAATCTTGTTATTGATGATGATGATCTCTGGCTATTTATGGGAGACTTTAATTTTTATAGATCTACTGAGAATAGAAATAGACCTAGGGGTAACTTCAATGACACCTTAGTCTTCAACAGTATCATCAGCCATCTGGGCTTGATTGAATTGCCTATCAAAGGGAGAAGCTATACTTGGAGTAATATGAAGGACTCCCCTCTTCTTGAACAAGTTGATTGGTTTTTCACCTCTGTTGCCTGGACCAACATGTTCCCCAACTCTATGGTCCTTCCACTTGACAGGATCACGTCTGATCACCTCCCTTGCAAAGTTCAAATTAGTACTTGCATCCCCAGAGCTAACATTTTTAGATTTGAAAACTGGAGGTTTAAACATCCTGGGTGTTTTGAACAAATTGTTAGTGCCTGGTCTGCTCCTACTAGATGCAATAATAGCACTCACATTGTGAATGCTAAGTTCAAGCTCCTTAGAAGAATTCTAAAAAACTGGGCTAAAGGTTTGTCTAACCTTTCTAAGCTCATTGCAAACTCCAATGCTACTATTAGCTTCTTTGACAGACTCGAAGAGATTAGAAATCTATACCCTCATGAAAGCATTTTCAGAAGGGTCCTCAAAAGCCATTTAAAGAATCTTCTGGCTATGCAGAGTTCCTACTGGAGGCAGAGATTCACACAAAGGAAAATGCAGTTTGGTGATGAAAACACTAAGTTTTTTCATGCTATGGCAGCTGAAAGGTATAGGAAAAATGTGATCAGCCAAATATTAGACACCAATGGCAGAATGGTTTCTGATCAAAATGAAAAAGGTGCTCTTTTCATGCAAGAATTCAAAATAAGACTTGGGATCTCATTGGATATTGTAATGTAGTTTGATCTGCCCTCCTTATTTCAGCCTTTGAGTGGTCTGGATGAACTGTGCATCCCCTTCAGCAAGAGGGAAATTGATGACATCATTCTCAATCTTCCCAGTGACAAAGCTCCTGGCCCTGATGGGTTTAATAGTTTCTTCATCAAAAAAGCTTGGCATATTATTAGAGAGGATTTCTACAAAATCTGTTGGGATTTCTATTCTCACATTGCTGATCTCAAGAGTATCAATTACTCATATATCACCTTGGTCCCCAAAAGAGAGAACCCTGAAACTATAAATGATTTTAGGCCTATATCCCTGCTGAATTCTTCCATGAAGATCCTCACCAAGCTTCTTTCAAATAGGCTCCAGAGATTTGCCACTCAGGTGGTTCATGAAAATCAGTATGGCTTTATTAAAGGTAAAACCATTCAGGACTACTTTGGTTGGGCATTTGAGTATCTGCACTAGTGTCATTAGTCTAAAAAGGAGATTCTTATTCTTAAATTAGATTTTGAAAAAGCTTTTGACCATATGGAGCATGATGCCATCATTAGCTTGCTAAGAGTCAAGGGATTCAGTGATAAATGGATCAGGTGGGTGCAAGACATCCTCTCTACTACTACTACT